>PVJN01009152.1:0-61897 GCA_004026805.1 Lasiurus borealis | reverse complement strand
GAGGGAGAAACATCACATGATCTCACTCATTGGTGGACAATAAAGAACATTATAAACTGATGTACAAAAGGATAGATACAGAGGCAGTAAAGCCTCAAACAGACTGAAATTATAGCAGGAAGATTAAAGTTAGGTGGGGTAGATGGGCGATCAATCAAGGGACTTGTATGCATGCATATAAGCATAACCAATGAACACAAACACTCGGGGGATTGGGGTATGCCTGGGAGGGAGGGGGGGCATGGGGAAACTTGTATAAAAAATTAATAAAAAAAAAAAAATAAAAAAAATAAAAAGTAGGTAAATGACCTGAATAGATATTACTCCAGAGAAATATACAAATATGAATAAGCACATGAGAAGACACTCAAATCAGCAATCTCTGGGAAATGAAAGTCAAAACCATAATAAGAAAGCACTTTATACCCACTAGAATGGCTATAACAAAAAAGGCATATAAAACTCATGTTGGAGGAGATATGGAGAAATTAGAACTCTCACAAATTGCTGATGGGACTATAAAGTGGATAAGATTAAATTTCTTAGCATTTAGTGAAAATAAAATAAGAGACTATTGTGTTATATTAAAATGCATGAATAGGAATATTCAATTTTAAATGGTTCTTGTTGGAAATAATTGGCTAGTTTTAAATATAAAAACAACAACTACAAACAAATAAAACACCTGGTTTCAATTTAAATAAATCATGGGAATGATACATGAAGAATTTTCAAACTAAAAGTTAGCCTCATTCCCAAAAAGTTCAGGATCATAAAGGGAAATATTTAAACCCTGTGCAGTAGAAATCAAAGGTAGACAGGCTCAGATAACTCCTACTTGGAGATGAATGATTTAAAAGGAGTTAGTAGGGAAGTCATTAGTAGAATTTTGTTTTCCTGTAACTGTTGGTAACAGGGATTTGAATATTTGATGAGGTTCTATAAGGTTAACTGGAGGAAATATGGCAGCAAAGATAATGGCAGGGTACTGTCTTTCCAGTTTATTAAATGGACATTTTAAATTCTACTTTCCGGTCCACAGTTTTCAATAAATGCTCATCTGCAAGGAAGTATTGTCTTTCTAAACCTGCCTCTTCATTGGCAAGGCTGGGATGTTGGTGGACTCCACAAACTGCCCAGTCTCTCTGCCTGGTTCTTGATTACATGTCAATGGCTCAGAACTGAAATTGGAATAATAACTAATGAATCATCTTGACAGGTAGAAATGCTATACAATGATTTATAATGGTATTTTGTTTATGACAATTCTTTCCAGCTCTGTCCCTTACTCAGTTGTTTTGATTGAGTGTCAAGTTATATGAAAAACAATATTGCTTAGAAACATTAAATTTCTGTGTACAGAATATCGATATCATCAGGAAATTTGTTACATGACTGAAAATATCCCCAATTTGTATCACTTATAACTTAATTAAGAAGCACAGTTCAAGAAACTATCTTCAAAGAAAATGCAATTAATAATTTTAGTACTATATCCTGATAAGTAAAACAAATGGAGCATTTGATGGTGACATAACTACTGTATCACAATTAAAATTTAAGTACTTTGGACATGAGCATTGATAATACTAAACAAATATGTCTTTCTTCACACTTCCCAGATGGCAATTGAAATAAACAATGGGATATACTAGTACACATAAGGGAAATCATAAAAATTTGTTTGTATTAATTAGAAACCTTCCTGTTTGACAAAAACACATCTTGAACAAAATTAAGCAACTAAAAGCAGAACTGAGTGGCTCCACAAAACTGGGTCATGAGGAACAAAACACACTTAGCTCCTACCCTGTGGTACTTGTAGTCATTATTCAGGACTAGTAAAGAGGACGTCTGTCTTTGTTTACCAGTGAGGTTTGGCTTTCAGGGAAGAACTTTTGTTAGGAAATATCTCAAGAAGCCCAACGCTACTTACAATAAAAGCCTAATGCAGGTCTTTTTCTTTCCGTCGTCTGGTCAGCCATTCAACCAATCAAAGCATAATATGCTAATGAATGCTAAAGCTGCTCAACCACTTGCTATGATGTGCACTGACCACCAGGGGCAGATGCTTCAACTGGTAGGTTAGCTTGCTGCTGGGGTCTGGCCCATCAGGACTGAACAAGATGGGACGGACAAGCCCTGGGACCCTCCAGAGGTCCCTTCCCAAATGGCCAACTTCCCATGTCCTTCTCCAGCCCCAGTCATGCACCAGTGGAGTTCCTTGGCCTGGCCTGCACCCTCTCACAATCTGGCTAAGGGACCACCCCCCTCCTTGAGTGTACAATTTTTGTGCACCAGGCCTATAGTGTATATGTAACTATAACATTAATATATACATAATTATAGCATTAAGCCTTTACTAATGATCTTATCATCAAAACGCAGTAAGGTATGTATTCCTAAATTCATATGTAACTACTCAAGTAATTTTCATTTTAGAGTCTTATCACTTATGAGACTTGAATAAGAGGGTCCTAGAGCAAATTAATCCTGAAACATGCTGGAGGCAAAAGTGACTAAAGCAGTGTTTCTCAACCTTTTTTAATGCTGTGACCTTTTAATACAGTTCCTCATGTTGTGGTGACCCCCAATCATAAAATTATTTATTCTGCTATTTCAGAACTATAATTTTGCTACTGTTATGAATCATAATGTAAAATATCTGTGTTTTCTGATGGTCTTAAGCTCTACAGCAGCGGTTCTCAACTTGTGGGTCGCGACCAACAGGTTGAAAACTGCTAGCAAGGTCGCCTAAAGGGAAGCTGTCCTACTTGAGCACATGATGAGAAGGCTGGTTCTTTGGAAAAGACAATACTACTGGAAACAAGTAGAAGGTAGTAGGAAAAGAAGATCAGATATGACATGGATTGAGTCCATAAAAGAAGCCCTAGGCATGAGTGTATAGGAGCTGAGCAGGACTGTTGAGGAGAGGATATTGGAACATCATTCATCCATAGAGTCAAGGGAGATCAGAGCCAACTCAACAACATGTAATAATAAGTAGAATATTGACTTGCAATAATTATATTTTAAAACTATTATTTTGAAAAATATGTATTGAGTGTTCTCTGATTGCAGTACCCTATGTGATATAAATGAACATTTTAAATTTGTCACCCCAACATTGAAAGATCATATTATGACTTCAACATGTTTTTTTTCTTTAATTTGTTTTAAATGAAGAAATGAATGGCTTACATTCCTGTCACATTTAGCCTTAATATCAGTGAAGTTATGTATTAAAGCAGTGAACTTAGTTCCCTTAAAATCTTCATGTCCATACCTACACACACACACAAAAAAAAAAATGTTAAATTTAATCTAGGACGTCAGTGAAAGTAGCTTTGTTCTTTCTTTTCTTGGTCCTTGAAGAGTTTTATTCTCAAATGGCACAATAGGAGGCCCCATTATAAGGACTTATTCCTTTTTGCGCAATGCCCTAGATGCCTAGATGTTGGATAATTGCTCATAAGATAAAGATCTGCATTATGAATACTACATCAACCTTTTGTGTAATATTTTACAAACTATATTTTTATACTGTATTGTCTCTGAGCACCCTACTGATATTTCTCAAAACATTTACCTCCCCTTATATTTTCAGGGATCTAAAGCATATAAAGGTTTCTCTGTAGGATGTCCACTATACAATTCTCATTTAAAAATATTTCCATGCCTTGTTTTGATTTATTTCAAGTCACCTATATATCAAATGACAAACCAGTCAGTTGCTGACCTTTAAAAAATCCCAGGGCTTTAAGAGAAAACCATAGGGAACCTGTCCAAAATCCTGCTCATTTTAGAAGACCACAGCAGTTTTCTTTTGCAGTTTGTAAGACTGTAAGCAGTTTCAAAAATATTATATAACTGGGGTACATGCTATTTTGTTAAGATGTATCTTTTTTTATGTAAGCCATACTTCTGTCTTCTTTTCTGGGTCTGTTATTTTTTTTTTATATATTGACTATTATGTAATTGAAAGGCTAAAAAGAGAGCAATATTCTGTGTTGATAAACCAGATTAAAATGATACCAAAAATAGGTGAAATCTTAAACTTGTAAAATATTTTGTGTAGGAAACAAAATGAAAAGATGGACTTCCAGAGTGATAAAGATATCTGTCAGAGAGGCTACCCTTCCATCCACAGGAATAATGAAAATGGTAGCAAAACAATACAATTAAATATTTCAGAAACCAGGGGAATAACTAAACTATTGGAAAGCAATGACTACTACACAGACAAACCAGATATATTATGATTCTATTTACATGAAATTTTCAGAACAGGCAACCTTATGCTGACAGAAAGTAGATCATTGCTTACCTGAAGCTAGTGATTGGGAGTGGGTAAGAAAATGTGAAATATCTGCTAATATATGCAGACATTCATTTTGGAATGAGGAAAATGTTCTTAGATTAGAGTTTGGTGGGGGTTGCACATGTCTGTGAATATATATATTTTTAAGAATTATACTGTATATTTAAATAGGTGTGCTATATGATATGTAAATTATTATCTCAATAAAACTGCTAAAACTAAGGTAAAAAAAGCAAAATGATATTCAGTACTTTATGAACTTTATCACGTTTTCAGGAAATGGTACAAATTGCATATTCTAATCTGAAATGGATGGAGTATCTTTTGGAATACAGATCTCATTTTCATAATAAGTATTGCCCTTCATTTGACATTAATCCTTTGACAGATGAAGATACTGATACTCACTTCTTCCCTCAGTAGCCTTGATATCAACAAGGCCCTGATTTTTTTTTAGTGTGAAATTCCTTAGCCACACTGTCTTTAGTGCTCCTGTTTGTGTAGTTAGTTCCCACCAATCTGTTCTCCATTATTTGTGATAAAAAATTTTATTGCGATAATGTTTATATAAGTAG
The DNA here is from genome assembly GCA_004026805.1 of Lasiurus borealis. Classification (NCBI taxonomy): domain Eukaryota; kingdom Metazoa; phylum Chordata; class Mammalia; order Chiroptera; family Vespertilionidae; genus Lasiurus; species Lasiurus borealis. Next base: position 57,001 of record PVJN01009152.1, on the reverse strand, counting down.
TATTTTCAGCTGAACCTGTATATAAACACTATTATATTTCTATCTCCTGATAATATAAGAAATGCAATAGAATTATGGATTTATAGAATCTTAAGGAATACTTTTTATATTTAAGACTTGGATTTTTTAATACAATAGATTACGTAAAATCATTGGAGTATATTGTATAATAGGTTTAAGAGAATACACACAAATACACAAAACACAGGGTTTCTAATACAGTATCCCATAAAGTACTGTTTGACAAGATATTTTTTGTTGTTAATCCTTACCTGAGGATATTTTTTCCACTGATTTTTAGAAAGAGTCGAAGGGAGGGGCAGAGACAGAGAAAGAGAAACATCAATATGAGAGAGACACATCAATTGTTTGCCTTCTCACATGCCCCAACCTGGGCTGGGGAATGAAGCCTGCAACCGATATGTGCCCTAATTGGAATAAAATCTGGGATTGTTCAGTCCACACATCAATGCTCTATCCACTGTTTTTAAAATAAAATATAGAGATACTGTAACAAATTAGAAATTTAGAGGCCTAATGGAAATATACAATTAATTAACTACTGATGTCAAATAACAGTTAAAAATAAATTAAATAAAAATAGAAATAAAAAATAGTCACAAAAACTTATTTGAAAAAAATAGTGATTTGGAAATAGTTATCTACTGAGAGTCTTATGTGAACAAATTAGCAATGTAGATTGTGCATTGCAGTGGAAGGTAGAAAGACTTTACTTAGGGCAGCATGAATATTTTCATGAAAATTTTATGAGTTCTTCCACCAAACAGACATATTTCCAGGCAATTTGATTATAATTTCAATGAAATCAATAATTAAACATCTGTGCCTATATAACTTATTTGACACTCATCTATGTAGTAGAACATGTAAAGAGTTTTGTAAGTAAACATTGCATTTGGTTAAAATGTTCATTCAGCGTTAATGTAGCTGAAAATACCATAAGCATTTTACACCTCCAACTTTAGCTATGAGGGTGTGATACAGGAAAGAATACTGAAAAAGATTACTGAAGAGTGAAGAAAAAAAAAACCTGGGTGGTAGGAGATCTGGCTCCTTTTTCTCACTTTATCCTTTTGTAACCTTGGCAAAACACTTAGAATCTTCAATTCGATCATTAATCATGCAAGCTGAGGGATCAAAATACTTTTTTTTTCCCTTTTAAAGTCACCAGTTATTGCAAAGCTCAATAATTTTCTGAATTTTCTTAGGGTCTCAGTGAGATGTAGTCATTTGTTTCATATCCTCCTAATTGAGGTTATTTCTAATAAGCCTTCGTAATTCCAGAAGTTGATAGAATCCCCCTTTCGTTTGACGTTCTGCTTCTATGTATAAACTAAGCCAGCAAAACTCAAAATTATTGCTGAATTAAATATGGTCTCTGGGTAGACCATCAGTGCCCCAACATGATCCTGTTCTGAGTGCCATTGCATAAATGCATAAATATAAGGAAAACAAGACAGAAGCACATTAGGACCCACACCAGACTATGGCAACTGTGTCCATTGAGAGAAACACTGGGAGGCAAAAATGGTCTCCAGTGTGAAGGTCTCCCTTTGCGCATTGTATTCCAAGAGAGTAGAGATGTCTAACCAAGCCAAGCTAATCAGATTTTGGATGAGGAACTCTAAAGAGTTGGGGTAGGGTGCTTAAGCTGCATGAAAAGTGGAACACGGACCCTGCTCCTGCCCTACTGTGATCTGAAAAGGGAAACACCATGGGGAAAACCTTGCCTTGTGTTCTATTATGGAGCTCAATGATTGGGATTGGAAATGACATTAGTCCTTCAGCCACAGCTTGTTTCCATGGAGTTTTCAGAAGAATAACTTCTTGGTGGTTATAATACAGGATGCATACTGGACTCTCAAATATGCATACTGTGTGTATATGTAATTGTTATACAATGTATGTAAGCGCAAGTGTAATTTTGTAGGAGTGGGTATTAGAGAGAGAAGGAGTAACTGTGAAAATGAAACTATGGAAACAATAGAAAGTATAAAAGCACACAAGTTTATGTTCAGTGCAATAGTCTTCAAAGGCATATGAATGAAAATGAACTGTGAGCAGTGTCTCACAGGATGCACAGGCGTTCCACACAGGGGTAAGAAAGGATTTGTATGACAAAAATGAGATACGCATTGTGGAATGCAAATGTACGTGTTTATCGGATGCCAGTTTAAAGGCCAAAAACAACAAAAAAAAGATGTACATTGAGAGCAGAGAAGGCCAGGAAAATCACTTGATGCTATAGCATACAGTTTTTTATGATCCATGTAAAAATAAATGTTTACATATAGCAGTACTTTGGTAAAATTTCATAATCCTTGTATAAAAAGAGAAAGATTATGTAATATTGCTTTCTTTTTTTAGTGAGCAAGAAATATTTTCTATTATTACTTAACTGGGAAAAGAGTGGACTCTCTAGGACAGTGGTCAGCAAACTGTGGCTCGTGAGCCACATGCGGCTATTTGGCCCCTTGGGTGTGGCTCTTCCACAAAATACCACGACCTGGGCAAGTCTATTTTGAAGAAGTGGTTAGAAGAAGTTTAAGTTTAAAAAATTTGGCTCTCAAAAGGAATTTCAATCATTGAACTGTTGATTATTGGCTCTGTTGACTAATGAGTTTGTGGACTACTGCAGTAGGATGATCCAGAACTGAGATAAGAGTAAAACAAGGCAACTATTCCAATAAGTAACTAAAGCAACTGCACTGGACATATAAGCACAAGAATAAACTATCAATCAATCCTGTCTAATAAAACAGTAATATGCAAATTGACCATCACTTCAACACACAAGGTGGCTGCCACCATGTGGTCAAAGATGGCTGCACCCATGTGGACACAAGATGGCCACCACAAGATGGCTGGCCAGAGTAGGGCAGTTGTGGGCAATCAGGACAGTGGGGAAGGGCAGTTGGGGGAGACCCAACCAACAGGGTAGAGCAGTTGGGGTGACCAGGCTGGTAGGGGAGGGCAGTTATAAGTAACCAGGCCAGCAGGGGATGGCAGTTAGGGGCAGTTAGGGGCAATCAGGCCAGTTGGGGAGCAGTTAGGCATTGATCAGGCTGGCAGGGGAGTGATTAGGGGATGATCAGGCTGGAAGGCAGATGCAGTTCTGGGCAATCAGGCAGGCAGGCAGGTGAGCAGTTGGGAGCCAGCAGTCCTGGGTTGTTAGAGGGATGTCCGATCCCTCGAGCGGTCCCAGATTGGAGAGGGTTAGGGCTGGGCTGAGGGACACACTCTATGTACACAAATTTTAGTTTAGACTATAAAATTAACAATATTTTTTATACTGATTTTCCACATAGGACAAAAGATTGCGAGGAGTCTTGGGTCACTCTGAGTTTTTAGTGTGAATATTTGTAGAAGGAATATGAAATGAGTATGTTTTAGAAAAGATGACAATGAGTTGGATTTTGAGCTTTTGGAACCTTAAGTTCCCAGATAATTTAAATATGGACACAATGAGTACATAGCAAGAATAAAGTTTTGGCCAAGACCGGTTTGACTCAGTGGAAGAGCGTTGGCTTTTGGACTGAAAGGTCCCAGGTTCGATTCCAGTTGGAGGCATGGACCTTGCTTGCGGGCACATCTCCACTGTGGGGCGTGCAGGAGGCAGCTGATAGATGTCTCTCTCTCATCGATGTTTCTGACTTTCTATCTCTTTCCCTTCCTCTCTGTAAAAAATCATTTTAAAAATATTTTAAAAAAATATTTTATAAATAAAAAAATTATTTTAAAATATTTAAAAATTATTTTTAAAATAAAATATATTTTTTAAAAAAGAATAAAGTTTTGAAGCCTGGGGAAAATAAAATTAGAAAAAAACTACCTAATATATACATATCAATTATATTACACAGAAGCATCTAGTAAATAGAGTTACTAAAACAATAGTTATTCTCTATTCAGCAGGAACTGCTGAATTATCTCCACTATACAGCTTTTGCAAATCAACAAATCATTTTAATTGAATAATAGATGACAGCATTGAACTTTACCTGAGCCTGATGTTTCTTGGAAGCAGTGGTGGTCAAGAAAACCCCCTCCCTTTTATGCTCTGAAAGAAATAGCTAATCACAAAGAGCCATCCTGTTCTCAAATATTCTGTGACATTAACTGCCTCTATCCTTCCAATAAGCCTGGCTGTTCATCCTTCCTCATTACTTCCTAAGTCTCACTGATGACTGCCTTGTTTACCTGCTCTATAAACCCAGTGCTCCCTCCTTTTCTTTGAAATGGCACTTAATATCAAGAGTGCTTCCTATTGCAATAGCCTGAATAAAATCATCTCCTTAATTGTTTGAGGCATTTCATCCTTCACACAGCAAACAATCAGTAGTGATTAATTCCCATGGAGAGTGATGGGTCTGGATTCATCTCTTGGTTGAGAAATTTAATAGCCATGTTCTTACAAATGAACCTGTTACATGCCTGATGTTTTAATTTTTTACTTATTTTGAGATTTTTAAATGAAATCATCTCTATTAAAATTAAAGAAGCATGCATAAATCCTCATCCCAAATTGAGGAGACTAATGTAAACAAATTCTAAGACAGTTTCCATGGGACAATAGACAGAAATATATCACATCCCCTTTCTATCGATTCAGAAAGTTCAATATCTGCTTGAATGCTTATTCCCTTCCTTCCTTAATGACTCATTTTCAATAATATTAGTTTTATTCTTCCATTTCTTTAAAGCTTTAATGCAACAACCTTAGTACAACACTCATGAATTAACATTTACCAAAATATTCTTCTTCTAAACTGCTATTTCTACTAGAAAAAAAAAAATTCCCATCCATCTCTATAACACATTCTTCCCAAAGATAATGTTATTTACATAACAATATAAATGCATCACTCTTCTGCTAGATGTTTTTATGTCCATTATCATTCAGGAAAATGTTGACAGTCCTTAATCTCAAGATTCTTTTTTTTTTTCCATACTTTTTTATTGTTTAAAATATTACATTCATTAGGACATATATCTCCTTTTTTTCCCATTGACCTTCCCACAGCCTACCCTACCCCCCGTTGCATGCCCTCATCCCACCCCTTCCCTCCAGTATCTGGTGTCCATTGGTGTGCTTATATGCATGCATACAAATCCTCCGGTTGATCTGTTTCACTCCCTCCCCAACACTCCCCAGCCTTCCCACTATAATTTGTCATTTTGTTTGGTGCTTTACTACCTCTGTATCTATCTTTTTATTCATCAGTTTATAATGTTCTTTATTTTTCATGAATGAGTGAGATCATGTGGTACAGTATTTTTATTTCATTGCCTGGCTTATTTCACTTAACATAATGCTCTCCGGTCCACCCACGCTGCTGCAAATACTAAGAATTCCTTCTTTTCTTTTGCAGCATCGTATTCCATTTTGTATATGTACCATAGTTTTCTAATCCCCTCTCCTGCTGATGGGCAGTTAGGCTGTTTCCAAATCTTGGCTATCGTGAATTGTGCTGCTATGAACATAGGGGTGCATATATCCTTTCTGATTGGTGTTTCTAGTTTCTTGGAATATATTCTTAGAAGTGGAATTACTGGGTCAAATGGGAGCTCCACTTTAGTTTTTTGAGGAAACTCCATACTGTTCTCCACAGTGACTGCACCAGTTTGCATTCTCACCAGCAGTGCACGAGGGTTCCTTTTTCTCTGCATCCTCGCTAACACTTGTCTTTTATTGATTTGTTAATGATAGGTATTCTGACAGGTGTGGGATGGTATCACGTTGCCGTTTTAATTTGCATCTCTCAGATAATTAGTGACTTTGAGCATGTTTTCATATGCCTCCTGGCCTTCCTTCTGTCTTTTGAAATGATTTTATTTAGGTCCGTTGCCCATTTTTTTATTGGATCATTTATCTTCCTTTTATTAAGTTATATAAATTGGCTGTAGATGTCGGAGATTAAACCTTTATCAGTGATAACATTTGCAAATATGTTCTCCCATACAGTGGGCTTTCTTTTGTTTTGTTGATGGTTTCTTTTGCTGTGCAAAAGCTTTTTATTTTGATGTAGTCTCCTTTGTTTATTTTCTCTTTAGATTCCATTGCCCTTAGAGCAATATCGGTAAAGAAATTACTTCGGCATATGTCTGAGATTCCTCTGCCTGTGGATTCCTCTAGATTTTTTATGCTTTTTAGTCTTATGTTTAAGTCCTATATCCATTTTTTTAACTAATTGTTGTGTATGGTATAAGTTGGTGGTGTAGTTTCATTTTTTTTTTTGCATGTATCTGTCCAATTTTCCCAATACCATTTATTGAAGACACTATTTATTGAAGCCACTGTATTTATTGACTCCACTGTATGTTCATGCCTCCTTTGTCAAATATTAATTGAGCATATTGGATTCTCTATTCTATTCTGCTGGTCCATATGTCTCTTCTTGTGCCAGTACCAGGCACCAGGCTGTTTTGAGAACAGTGGCTTTGTAATATAGCTTGAAATCTGGTATTGAGGTCCTACCTACTTTGTTCTTTCTCAGGATTGCTGTGGCTATTTTTTTCATTCAAGATAAATTTTTGGAGAGTTCTTTCTAGGGTTAGGGTGCTTTTTAGAATTCCCTTCTGTTAGCAGCTCTGATAATCCCCTTCTACTTCCATGGATTATGCCAGCCCCATGGATTTTTCTAGGTGCAGACTTCCCCAGGTCCTCCAGCTCCCTCAGTGTGCGCATTTCTCTCTCCTGCCAGGACCAGAGACTTCAACTTATCTCAAGTGAAATCAAACCTTTCTGTGGTGGAGTATAGAGCTCCTCTGAATTCACATGTTTGTGCCAACTGGGGATCGGTGTTCTGGGGTTTGCAGATTTTTGGTGGGTGCAGTAGTTGTAGATTTTCAGGCTTCCAATTACATCCACTTTCCCCTTCAAGATGGCATGGTCTCTGTCTGAGCCAGGTTGCTCCATGAAGGAACCCAGCAGTAGTGGGGGCTTCCTGGTCAGGGGAGCCCCATCGAGCAGTCCTTCACTGTCTCCTAGAGTATAGCTGTCCCTCAACTTACCAAGAAACATCCCCCGTGCGACCCTCAGCTGTTCTTTCTATCTGTCCAAGAAAAGGCTCGGGACACCTCTGTCTATTTTGCTGCCATTTTTTCCTTTCTTCCTTTTCCTTTTTAAAAGAAGGATTCAGAGGCTCCCTGGTACTCTAAGGTTTGATCAGTCTTGGTCCCAAGCCCAGAGGTGGGGACGGTTTCCCTTCTCCCACAGCAAGTTTCAGCCAGTGCTCACTCAATGAGAGACAGTTGTCCCGAAGAAGCCACACATGTGTATTTGGCTCTGTTTGTCCTTCCCGAGGCTCCTCAACCTCAGGCTTCTTCATGAGCTGGCCAATGCTAACATTTTGAGGTTCATTTTTCACTGTCTACAAGGCCATCTTATCTAACTCTGAAACATCCCACACTAGAATCATAACACACTACTCTTGGGTCTGTGAATGAAAACATTTACAACTCTATGATTTCATAAAAGAAGAAAAACAATCTTTCTTTTCCATATTCAATTTGCTAACAATTATTGGTTCTAAAAATTTTCCATGAATTTTACACAGTACTCTGTATTTTACACACTATCAAATTGCATTGTTATCTTTTCTATTTCTCCCACTAACCAAACTCAGAGAAAGTACAACATCTACTCTACATATACATTTACATGTGTAATGCCTAAGTGCTAATCTAAAAGTAGGTGGACTCTGTATTAAGAAAGGTACCATGTTCTAAAGTAATCGCTTAACAGGATAAAACTTGATCAACTCTCACTAATCAACAGGTGGATTGCCAAGTTAAATTTAGTTGAAATTAGAAGTTGAAAAAACAGCATCAAAATCCTCTACCAAACATATGAATATTATTTACTCTACTTTCATAAGAAAACTTTCATATATTTGTTTGCAGATTTTAACATATATATATATATGGAGCTACATAGCTTTAGATGTAACATATGTAAACAGTTACATTCTCTCTGTTTGTTTGCACTATATCACATAGAAAACACCAAAATAATTTTATGGAATTTGAAGCCTATGTATTATATTGTTCCACTTAGAAGTATATATTGAATGAATTATTCAAAATGTAGTTTTTGAATGTCTGGGTAGAAACACACATTGATTTCATCATGGATTATGATTGCCCATGTTCAGTGACTACCCTGTAGGGCACCACATAGAAGTTCTTAGGCTTCTGGAGCAGAACCCTACAAAATTTTCGTGCAAAAATCCAAATTTTCCATTTAACAAATATGATGCTTCCATAATCTAATTGCTTTATTTTTACCTCTAGTTGCCTATTTTTAAGAATAATAACCCCTATACTCAGTTTATAGGCTTATCATGAGAATTAAGTAAAATAACACATCTACAGTAGATATAGCTACTTATTGTTGTTTTCATTTGAATTGTTTTAAGGGATGAGTATCCAATGATGAATGAATATTGAACAAAATACTATAGGTCCTAAAATAAGGACAGTTAGTAATAACATGTTTGCACATAAAAACACATTTTATTGTAAAAAAGAGTAAAAAGAAAACATATTTCTTTGCAAACTTGTACTAGGGTGAGGGACAATTAATTGAATTCCAAAAGTGCTTCCCTGATGAAAATATGACTAAACTATAAATTGAATTTGATAAAGAGAGAAGGAAAAACATTCCAGACTTAAATGACACCAAGAGCAAAGTTATTGTGCTGATAATAAGAAGGATGAGGAACTAAAAGAAGACTAGGGTAGCTGGAGGGGATAGAGCCAACGAGAAGAACTATGCAGCAGTTTGGGGTTAGATAAATAGGAAAGAGCTAAAGATACCATTTTATCAGGGCAGTGTGCTGAGACCAGATTTTACCTTTTTGAATGACTAATATGACGTTAATATGGAAAATGGTTTAGGAAAGTGGCCAGAGGGAATCTTGATAACCACTTTAGGACATCATTGCAATAGTTCAGGAAATAAATAGTAGTGATTTGGGGATTAGGTCACAGATACCAAATATGGGAAAAAATGGATGGGTTGAAGAAAATTTATGAGGTAAAATTATTTTGTTTGTTAATGAATTATGGTGGTCAAAAAAGAAAGAACAATTCTAAGTACTGGTACAATTTTCCTATATTTTTAAACAAGAGATTTAAAATGTGTTTTTGTTACATGAACTTTTTTACATTAAGTATATATTTGATTTCTTTGATAATGAAGTTAAGAAACTTGAAAATTAATAATCTAAAAATGCAAAGAAACAAAATGCTTTCAATAATTAAAGAAAAAAACAAACAAGAAATAGGCATTGATTACATTGTAAACAGGCATTGATTCAAATATAAATGGAAGCATGAATGTAAATATCTGAGTTATCCCTAAAACAGTAACAATGCCATCATTATCACAGTTCTGTTGCAGAGTAATGACTTGCTTTTCCTACTAATTTTAATGCAGAGTAATATTTATTAAAATGATATAATGGTTAGATACATGATTTTTTTCACTTAACAAATCTTTAGAATTCCACTGCATCTCTATATTTCCCTACTCCATATTTTAAAATCATCCATCTTTGTTTTTCAGTTTTCTCATCTCTGAAAAAGATAAGCTTTAGAATGTGATAAGTTCATGATTTTAAAGCGCTAAAGCACAAATTGCACAACCCAACTTAAGTAGCCTAAATTTATCAGTTATAAAAAAAAATCCAATCTACATTTGTAAATACAGTAAATATAAATGTACAGTAGTATATATATTATGTATATAATAACATAATTAATATATTACATTAGGGCAATAGCATTGAAATAGCACTTTCATATAAATTATTTGTGTCTTATAATAGTATTATCAATAGGCATTTTAAAAATAATTTTAGAAATAAATAAAAAGACTAACAAGAATTAAAACACATGAAAAATCAAAGAGCGTGTAAGAGTATATTATCCCTGGGACCTAAGCCTTCTGTTTTAGATCAATTATCTTTTTCTTACTATGTCATACTAGAACTCATGGTATCTTTAATATAAAGAGGAAACAAACTGGTAAAGAACAAAGTTTTCATCGAGTTTTAGGCAGCATTGTAGCAGCAAAGTTGGGATTTGCACTCAGCTCTGATTTACAAATAAATCTATAATTTATTTTTTAGTCTGTCCAGAAGAGGGCAGAAGAGTAAGTGCACAATTACATAGTTCTGCAATGTCTTTCCTGACAGTTCTTCACTCTTAGCAACACTGCTGCACAGCAGGGAAGTATAGAGAATGGACTTGGCAACATTCACAACAGCTTTTCTCAAAGAATGCAGAACTGAGGCTAAAGGTAGCATATTCAAACCAAAATGGAAGTTTTGCTGTTTTCTGATAGAAAAAAATACCTATGCTTGCATTTTATTTGTGGTAATGGGCAAATTGACTTTCATTGTTACTATTAAAGAGAATGTAAGATAAATGAAATCTTACCTTTATTTAAAAATGTTTTTATTGATTTAGAGAAAGAGGAAGGAAGAGGGGTAGAGAGATAGAAACATCAATGAGACATAGACATCAATTGGCTGCCTCCTGCAGGCCCTCCACTGGGGTTCAAGCCAGCAACCCAGACATGTGCCCTGACCTGGAATTAAACTAGGGACTTCTTGGTTCCTGAGTCAACACTCAACCACTGAGCCACACTGGATGGGTGACAGGTAAAATATTAAATATTTAATTCCAAGTTATTCTTCTACACTGTTCCTTTATTCAGAACTATAGGAGATTTTAGGTTAAAGAGAAATATTTCTTTTTTAATTTACCATTTTTAACAATATTCTTTTCAGAAATGGGCTAAGTTTCAAGAATCAATATTGAATCTAAATATTTTTAAAAATTTTATAAAACTAGATCAGGTTTACAGAAGTATTAAGTTCTAGTGCCACATGTGTGTTTAATATAGAGATTGTGCTTTCCTTGTATCAATTAGATAAAAAATCAGAGTACATTGCAGAAAGATAATTAGAGATTAAAATATTTCATAATGTTACCATTGTAAATCATTATTGTTGGTGTTGTTTTAACAGACTATCTCAGCACTCTGAATCTAGCTTTAGTTAGCTTATTTTCTTTCCCAAGTGATTTTTAATTGCTAGTAAAGGGAAATTTGACAGTTGTCACATTGCACTTTTCATTCTGGATTTAAAGTTATTAAAAAAGAAAAGCAAAGAAAATCCAGATTCCTATATCTGTAGTCTTTCAAATGAAGAACTGATTGTCCTCTCCACTTTCCTGTAATATATGATATTTTAAAAGCTAAATTTAAAAGTTTAAATGATTTTATGTAGCTTGTGCATTTTTAATGTATTTTTATTGATATTAGAGAGGAAGGGAGAGGGAAAGGGAGATAGAAATACTAAGGATGAAAGAGAATCTTTGATTGGCTGCCTCCTGCACACCCCACACTGGGGATTGAGCCTGCAATCTGGGCATGTGCCCTGACCGGGAATTGAACTGTGACATCCTGGTTCATAGCTCTGTGTTCAAATGTAGAACCATGCCAGCCTGGCAGCTTGTGTGTTTTGATGTTATACAACTCGAGGGATAAAATTTATGGGCACATTAGATGTCTATAAAGCACTGCTTTACCACTGTCATCACAAATTCTTCAAAATACACCTTTAATCCCATTGCTGATCTATCCTCAGTGGTGGTGCAATGGCACTTCCAATTATCCCTTTTAGATAGCAAATGACAGTAACTTTCTCTCTCTATCCCCTCCCCCTCTCTCTAGCATTTCTATCTCTATCATCTTATGTATTGTACCAATTTTGGGGTTTACAGAAAATATACAAATTCTAGTTAAATACAGGTCCGTTTAAGGGTGTGTGTGCACCTGTGTGTGTATGTTTTCCTGTATGAAGGATTTGAACTGAGAAGTCTCTTTGAAGTAAATTTACAAGGAATTCTTAAGGATTATGATGGCATTCCCATCTATGTAACCCTTGTTGCTGACCTAGCCTCAAATGCAAGGATCCAGGTGCTAGCAAACAGAAAGAAACCCGCAGTAGGTACCATTTACTTCTCTCTTCTTTAAACTAAATGCTACCTTATGTGTGCGTGTCCCGGTCCTGATGTGAAGCATGCCCCTGTTTGTTTCTTCTTGCCTGTTATGGTAGGCTTTTTGTTGCCACTCCACCCAACGCTAGACTCTCCTTCCCCAATGTGAAACCCACTCTAGATTTTTCGTTATCTCTACCTATCACACACCTCTAGGCAGAAAATATCTAGCAGCTGCTTCTAACCAGAGCGATTGCACATTTATGAAGAGCGGGGCTGCTTTGAAACGCATGAAAATGCAGCAGTTAGATGTAATCTTTGCTCTGCTGACTGGAAAAAAAGGCAAAAACCTTTTTGTACAATTTTAGAGCTTTGGCTATAATTATGCATATATAGATGTCAGAAGGAATAACCCTTGTAAGAAACAATTTATGAGTCTGACTCATTTTGTTAACCTTTTTTTTTTTTTTCATTTGCCATTTGTTGGAAAAGTGACCTTTTCAAAAGCTGGTTAATTCATTTAAGTTATTATAACTTTGGAACAACACTTAGGGAAGAGAGGCATTTTATTACTATTTATTACTATAAGATCATCCTGTTCACAATCAAAGTAATTCTCAGGATAAATTGTGTGTGGATAAATGCTGTAGGTGACAGTCTTGTTATTACCTAATTCTATTATATCAGTAGACAATGCTTATATCCTATAGTCCTTATATCATAGTCTCACAAATTAGAAGTAATCTTGAAGATAACCTAAATAAATGACTTCTTTAATAATTATAGGAACCGATATTCAAATAATTAACTATATCAAATGACTTGGTCTCACAAGATCACAAAGTTGCTTAATAAAGTATTATGATTAAAATATGAGTTATTTAATTTACCACCCAGTTTTTTCTCCACTAAGTTACATTACCTTCCTAAAACCCTCAGACCATACAATTTTAACATTTATTCCTATATAATAATGGTAAAAAAGAGTACAGACTCTGGTCTCCTATTGGTTGTATAACTTTGGAAGAGTTACTTAACTCCCATGACTCAATTTCCTCATTAGAAAAGGAGTGAGAAAACAAACTTACTATTTTTTAACTTAAAAACGGAGATAAATTATAGTATTAGTGTATTCTACAATGCTTTCATCAAACTTCTACACATATCTCCAGATGCACTAACTCCTTATTTTCACAGATTGCTGTGTCTTTATCTCTCAATAAAAATATTCTAAGTATTTATTTATTACTTAATACCTAAGACAGTGAGAAAAAATAACAACTTTGTCTACATAAATTATTTTTATTGTGGTAAAAAAAAACAAATAGCATTTCAATGCTCTTAACAAATTTAGTAGTTTATATTAAGTACCGATAACTATATGCACAATTCCACACAGCACAACTAAAATTTAAAATCCATTGAATAGCAGCTCCTTATTTCGCACTCTTTCAGGTCCTGCAACCACCATTCTACTTTCTGCTTTTAGGAGTTTGACTAATTTAGATATCCCATAAATACAATTCATTCATTCTATAATTATTTTTTTCCTTACAACCAGAAAAAATGTATATGTCAAAGTTTTAAAAATAGAGTGATCATGATAAACATGTTTTGGGTTAGTTTTGGAAATAGATCTTAATTTTAACACAATTAAATCTTATACAAAATATCATCACTTTCAGAGGCTTTGAACGAACAATAAAACCTTCAATAAATGGAATTTTAACTCCTTATTTATACCTAGTAAATTTCATTACAGTATTTTTTATTAAGTACTGTGTTTTATTTTCTCTAGTTTTCATTTCATATATTTATATGATATGTGAGCCAATTTGTTGATGAATTGTAAACTAGGAAACCTAGAAATCATGTATAATGTCGCTTCTATCATGCCATCCTGAGGTCCAGTCACCCAATTTATGAATACAATTAGAAATATAAATCTTGGTATGTAAGTTACATCATATGGTAAGATTCTTATTTCTTCATGACTTCATGTACTTTAAACTTCAATTATTTTCTCTAATATGTGAACTGACCTATATTTTTATATGCAATGCAATTGGTTGAGACCAAAATCTTATTCAGTTTAATTTGTCATGGCTTATTAAAAGTGTGCTAATATTCTTTAAATGGCCTGCCATTTCCCCCCATTATCAATAAAATAAAAGACAGCTATTATAAAGATGTCTGGAGGCCAGAAAAATGTAAAATTATTAAAATTAATTGGGAAATAAAAGAGAAAAACTTAGATGTTTTATGCATTTTGAAATTGAAAATGCATATCCCATAAAATATAACTTTCTACAGATAAATATCCAGAGGTAATTTATCTGAATTTCTAATTTGATAAATTAGAATGCATATATTATAAAAAGCATACATGTTTTGCAGTTGTTAACCTCAATTATTCCTTTCAAAATTGTGAAGAAAGTACTTCCTTGAGTTATTCTAAAATGTCTGGAAATGCTTTAACTCACTTTATTTTCGTCTGTGTAAAGCCTGAGAAAAGAATTTTCAAAATCCTAATAAAGTGCAGGTAACCTGCAAAGACAATTCTACATCATCAGGAAAATATAGTCAATTAAAGTGTTTGTTTTTTATTGATACCCTTGCTGGTTTCCCCACCATACACTGCCAGTGGCACTGACCAACTAATTCTAGGATTTCTTTATGAAACAGTATTTTCTAGACCTATTCTGCCAAAACTCAGGTTGAAAACCAAACTCCCCAGTCTATGTATGTTCTTTGATTTTTCTCCCTGTCCAGAGGTTAAGCAGACTTTTAGAATTAAAAATATACCAGCATGCATCAAAATTGAGTTCCAGGCAGTATATCATTAAATATTCAATGGTTAGATACATTTTTTGCCTCTAATTTATTTTTTCTGAATCTTTGAAACAAATAAGAAAAGGTTATAATTAAAACTGCTTTTATTGAACACCAACATATGCTAATTCTGAATTTATTCCCATTGCATCCTAATTAAAATACTGATTTTATCTTCAAAGGGAGAAAAAATCAGAGAAAAAGAAAAAGTAATGAAATATTGAAAACATCATATTGGCATTCTATTGAATTTTTTTAATGCAACAAGGAATAGTTAATGGTAATGAATGTTTAAGAAGGAACTATTAAGTCTTTCAGAACTTTTTTTTTTAATGTTTTAGTTTCTGCTCTGTGAAATCCATTACTAGTTTGTATTGCTTGGATTGTAACCTAGAGGGTCTAGTGTACTCTTATGCAATCTTTTCAGCTGTCAACTTTAATAACATAAAAGGACTTAGTTTGACAATGACCAGAATTTGAACTATATTCACAAATCAAATGCATATTTGGCAATAGCATTAAATGTATCAGTAAAAATGCCCTAATAGTAGTTAATTTTTAGCAATATTTGATTAAGCTTTACTATGAAAAAAATATGGAAGGTTATTGTAAAGTGGATGTTGTTGTTTTAGAAACTAAGTGGTTATGGTGCTGTTTCTACACTAGATGAATGAAGAAATACCAGTGGAAACTTTAATATTCATGAAATTATTCTAATTTGCTTTCTAAAAAAAAAATAGTATTTAGGCCAAATACCAATGACATTTTCTCTATTTTCTTTTTTGCTAATTTATTTTTATTGGGATGTATTTGACACATAACAATGTGTAAATTTAAGATGTATAATTTAATATATAATTTCTAGGAAAAAACAATTTTTATAATTTAGCAAAGTGAATCTAAGTAAATAAGAAAACCACTTTGGCCTGGACAGTGATAGAGCATTGGCCTGTGAATCAGGAGGTCATGGTTAGATTCTCTGTCAGGGCACATGCTTGAGTTGTGGGCTTGATCTCCAGTGTGGGGTATGCAGGAGGCAGCTTATCAATGATTCTGTCTTATCATTGATCTTTCTCTCTCTATCTCTTTCTCCCCTTTCCTGTCTGAACTCAATAAAAATGTATTTAAAAAAAAAACAAAATAAAACCACATTGTGCTAAAGAGGCTTGCATAATCAAAGTGGACAAGGTGCGGTACAGATGATGTTCATGAGTCTTGGTTGTTTCTTGACAGTGACCATGTTTACTCCATAAAAGGAAAGGCTTGACAGCATTTAATTTGCATCTTCTATTCAGAGGACTTTACCTCCCAATTCCAGTATGCACAGTGTCCCCAATGGCACAGTAGGTTTTAACTTTCTCAGTTATATCATCTACTAACTGATAATTACCTCTATGGTCCCCCACATTCATGCAGGCAATGTGGTTCAATGATTTTAATTTTTAATGAAAGTTAGTGAGAGATTTCAATATTAAAACAAATTGCAGTGCAATGTGATAATGCTTTATCCATCCACACCTCTTTCTGTTTCTTCATTTCCTTACCAGGTATCTGATATCATTTCTCAAAGCAGATCAGCTCTGAGTAGCTGGATGATTAGATTTCATAATGGACTTGCTTTGGTTGTTTTGTGTTCTCAGTTAATTTCTTTGAAATGCTGCTAATGTATTCTGCATTTTCCTCATTCACAAATGTATTCTAATAACAGTATTTGGTGATTGTATTTTCTGTAGATATTGTATCTATTGCTGTGGAATAAATGATAAGCAAAACAATTAAAATATATTCAGAAATCTAGTTTTTCTTTTCTGATATGGAAAATTCTAGGTACTTTAATCTGTTATGTAAAATTTAAATTTAATTCTAGGCGCATTTATCTGATATATAAAATTTAAGTTGAACTGTTCAAAACAGGTTATTTAAACAGGGGCAGTGATAGGAATTAGGGAACAATTAGAATTATTAGAAATTACAATTAATTATTAAAATTGCTATATCTCAAAGGCTATTGAAAAGAATATTATATCCTGGAAATTAATCAATATCTCTCCTCTTGATAGTTCTGTGGTAGAAGATTTTGCACTAAACATCTATATTTTTAGTTAACTTGAGTCTTTTAATATATGTCTCCTATTTTTACTGTAACTCTATAAAGTTAACAAATGCACCAAAGTTGCTACAAACTATATTATTTATTTATTGTAGTTATATGTATTGTAAATATTCAGTTTCTTCATGAGGATTCACATACTATTTGGCTGGTGTTAAAAAATGTGGTGTAATAAAGTTTACCAGTGTCAGCAGCATGATATGCAAAAAATGGATTCAAATTAAAAATGTCCTGAGATTGAGAAAAAAGTAAACATAGTCAAACAAAAATAAGTCCAGAATATATAACTGGCAAAGTACTTTCAAGCTTCAATTCTTTTCTTTTTAAAAATATTTTTATTTATTTCAGAGAAAAAGGGAGAAGGAGAGAGAAATAGGAACATCAATGATGAGAGAGAATCATTGATCAACCTGCCTCCTGAAAGCCCCCTACTAGGGATTGAGCCTTCAATCCCAGCATGTGCCTTGATCAGGACTTTCTGGTTCATAGGTCAACACTCAACTATGGAGCAACACGGGCAGGGCTCAAGCTTCAATTCTTTAGATTAGAAGCTGTTACAGATACAAGCTGTGTCATTTTTATAGATTTTTTTTTTTGAGGCCTAGTCCAAAAAGAAGTATCATGTCATGACTAAAATTGGCAGAATTGATATATTCCTAAAATATATAAAAATATATTTTTAAAATGTATTTTATTGATTGTTTATAGAGAGGAAGGGAGAGAGATAGAGAGTTAGAAACATCAATGAGAGAGAAACATCCATCAGCTGCCTCCGAGACAACCCCTACTGGGGATGTGCACGCAACTAAGATATGTGCCCTTGACCAGAATCAAATATGGGACCTTTCAGTCTGCAGGCTGATGCTCTATCCACTGAGCCAAACCGGTTTCGGCAATATTTTTATGTAACATCTCTATCCTAAAAAGAATTACTTAAATTATTATGGAATTATTTATTAAAATAACAAACAGTCACTAAATAGGTAATATATCTTCATCTACCATTATATTTATTGCACTACAATGATTTTCTCTGGGATAGCTGAACTTTTATTCCTATTAGCAATCAGTGTTATAGAAAACAAACAAAAAGATGAAATTATGATTCTATTTTTATTATAGGCCAAAGTTCTTATTTTATTTTCCTTCCCAGTATGGGTATCTCAGTGTTGTATTTACCTTTTAACTTAGAGGTTCAGAAAATTTTTCAGTTTTACAGGTCTTCTTTTTCATTAATATTTATTGACATTCAACATGACTTTCATTATTAGGAAAATAATCGTCTTCAAGAAATGCTTTTTTTTTCTGAATGTCATTTCTGGTGATTCTTTTTTTAGTTCATATGGATTGGAAAAATACTGACTTGTTCACTATCACTGACTAAAATATAAATAATATTATATGCTTACATATAAATTAGATCCCCACAGAATTCTGCTGTAGACTAACTCCTTTTCTAATTCTACATCCTTTTACTTTAGTAATATCTTTATTAATTAAAACATCTCCTATAGGTGAGAGATGTTTCTAAGTTGGGGATACTCAGACAGCAGTACAATTTCTGGCACAGGTCCAATTAAGTATAAACCATTAAATAAATATAACTGAGTTGAACCTCTAAATATGAAATGTGCTAAAGGTATTGAGGAAGGTTACTTGTTCAATCACTTTGGCTATAAATAAATAAATAAATAAATAAATAAATAAATAAATAAAGTGGTACTAATTCTGAGATAAATATGAGTAAAGGTTTTAAAAGAAAATAACTATGAGCATGCTAGAAAATGAATTTAACAGGGCTTTATTGAAGGAAAGTCGTCCAGCAGGCATGGCTAAGTGTTTGAGTGTTGATCTATGAATCAGGAGGTCATGGTTCAATTCCCGGTCAGGGCATGTGCCCATGTCCATTCCCAGATTGCTACCTCAATCCCCACTGTGGGGCATGCAGGAGGCAGCCAATCAATGATTCTTTTTCATCATTTATATTTCTATCTCTCTTTCCCTCTCCCTTCTTCTCTGAAATCAATAAAAATGTTTGAAAAATAAAGAAAATAAAAATGTATTTACAAACTAAGAAATCTAATCAGTACTATCCAAACTATTATTTCCAAGCAAACTGTTTTTGCACATCAATGATTTATTCCAAAATTATCTGTAATTTTATATTAGTGATTTAATAAAAATATGTAACTTGAATGAAATCATAAAATGTTTTTTTTTGTTTTTGTTTTAAATTTTTATTATTTTTTATACATATCTCCCCATTGCCCCCCTCCCTCCCAGGCATTCCCCCACCCCCTAGTGTCTATGTTCATTGGTTATGCTTATATGTATGCATACAAGTCCTTTGAATGATCTCTTATCTAGCTCACTTAACTTTAATATTCCTGCTGTAATTTCACAGTTTGTTTGAAGCTTTATTGCCTCTGTATCTATCCTTTATTCATCAGATTATAATGTTCTTTATTATCTACAAATGAGTGAGATCATGTCATGCTTCTCCTTCATTGACTGGATTATTTTACTTAGCATAAGGTTCTCCAGTTCCAACCAGGTGCATTTGTTTTAAAAATATTATTGATACTGATATATAATGAAATATTTTTTTAAATATTATTGATACTGATATTTAAGGAAATTATAAAGTCTAAGATTATTTAAAAATAATTTAAATATATTTAATAAGTGAAAACACAGTAGAAAAATAATATTTTTAAAATATGTTTTATTGATTTTTTACAGAGAGGAAAGGAGAGGGATAGTCAGAAACATATATGAGAGAGAAACATCAATCAGCTGCCTCCTGCACTCTTCCTACTGAGGATGTGCCTGCAACTAAGACACATGCCCTTGACTGGAACTGAACCTGGGACCTTTCAGTCTGCAGGCTGACGCTCTATCCACCGAGCCAAACTGGTTAGGGCAAAAAAATATATGTATATACATACATATATATATATATTAATAAAAGCACAAAAGAGAAAAAATAAAAACTATATCATATCACATATTAGAAAAAGAACCATAATGTTTTTAACAAGTTCCATTTTCCATGGTATTTATTTTAATGTGGACTCATGTATATAAAAGTTATCTGTCTGACATTTTCATTAACAAATTTAAGAATATGCTTGTCCCTTTTTTTTCAATAGTTTCATAGTGCTCAACATCCAATATCTGAAGAGCTTCACAACACTTGCATGGGAGTGCCCAAGAGAATGTTCTGACTCTTTATTTCATATCTGATCACTGCTAAGGCGTTAAACACAACTAAAAGGGAAATGAGATGTCTACATTTACTTTTAAAGTAATTATTTCATCAAAACATAAACATGGCATTCTTATATAAACTGATTTTATGTGGCTATTTGTTTATATATTTGTTTATATATTATGCAGAGTATTCCATGTTTACCTAAGTGATGCATAAGTGTGACTATTTTATCTACTATCCAAAAGCAGGAAAATACTCCCTCCCTTATACTGATTAGCTCTTATAGTTTTTATGACAGCTTTGAGAAATATAAACATACACAAACAAATTTATACATAATGTGTTATTAATGCATTCATATGTATTAGTAATGATAATGGATAATACAAGAAAATATTATTACATATTTTATATAATAATGTATATACAGTATATGTAAGTGTATATAAATTTAGTATATAGACATACAAATAAAATGTATTATGTATATACAATTATGCATGCACACATATATAGAAATATATAATTAATATTTCAACTGGTATGAATAAATATATATATAACAAAGCTATGAAAATGATATGCATATATATACAGAAATTCTGATTTCTGTACTTGTCATCTACTTATTGATATTATCTGTTTACCATATGATTCTAGTTTTCCTTTGTACTCAAACAACCCCTAATTTACTTTCCAGTCTTTAACTAATGAGATAAACTGAATTTTTATTCTTGATATATCTACGTATTAGTGGTTCTCTTTTGAGTTGTTGAAGTTTTCAAGTAACTTTACAGACAATGGGAATGATAAATAAAAAGCAACTCAGAGGATGCCCCTAGATTTCATATTTACTGACTCTTGCCTCCATTATGAAGGAGCAATGGATTTCCACTTGTAAACTGGGACCAATCATCAAGTCAATAAAGCAAATCCATTCTTGGGGTTCAGAGGAATGTATAGCCTAAACAAGCCAGGATTTCCTTAGAATTTTAAGTAATTTGTAGCTCTCTAAAGAAGTAAAACTTCAGACAATAAACAGTGACAATATCAAATATTTTCCACAAATGTATATCTCTTTTTAAAATATCTATTTTGAGACTTTCTGAGAGAAAGGTGAACACTGCTTCTTCGTACAACAATTTCAAAACTACAGCTAAAAGACAGAACAGACATCATCCATAACTACAGGAAAGATAGCTGAGTGGAAATTCTACAACTAGAAGGAAAGAGGGGCTCATATAGACTCAGAAAAGCTGCAAAAAGCTGATGTATGGAGACACGTGCGTGGAAAGGATGGGCTGCTGAGTCCCTGGCTGGTTTCTCTAGTGGGAAGGACAGAAACTCTCAACTGCACTGAACCCCAGTTCTGACTGCATTGAACCCCAGTTTGGATGAGACTCATATGGGTGAGGCTGGATTGTAGGGAAAAGGGAGGAGTGCAAGACCCTGGGAACCCACACTCATACAGGTCCCCAGAGTGCATGGAAACACAGGGGAGGCATGGAAGACAGAGGTCTGGAGGCATGTGCGCAGGTGCGTGCGGAGAGGACTGCAGTGATTACCGAGGGACACTGAGACCCAGTGGCCTCATAGGGCAGGGTTGATAGAAAGCCAAGGCTGTCTGCTCAGCCCTGAGACTTCGCCCCATCCAACCCAAGCACAGAGGATTTTGCATTTTTGCAAGTCTTGTCTTATAAGGCTGTCTCAAGCACAGAAGTTTTCCTGGCATAGGCACAGCTGATCCTCACAGATAATTGGCTTGGGGGTCAATTCTCCCCAGTAATACCAATAACAATCAAGACTTAACTTCAACAAGGCTGTACACACAGTCCACAAAGGGTTGCACCAAGAGTGTCCACCTCAGGTAACTGGGGAGGTGGAGCACAAGGCCATATAGGACACCTAGCACACAAAGTTACTCTACCAACTCAGGGAAGCTGCAAAAATGCAGAGACAAAGAAACAGATCACAAATGAAAGAAATGCAGGAAAACAAATGACTTGATATAGAGTTCAAAACCACAGTTATAGGTCTTACAAAAATTTTCTAGAAAAGGCCAATAAATTTAGTGAGACCCAAGGGGAGATGAAAAAGGACCAACTATAAATTAAACATACAGTGACTGAAATAAAAAATAACATACAGACACCTAACAACAAATTAGAGGAACAAAAGAATTAAGTCAAAGATTTGAAATTCAAAGAAGCAGAAAACAAAAAAAAATAATCCAAAAATGTGCAGATAGTGTAAGGAGCCCCTGGGACAACTTCAAGCATACCAACATCAGAATTATGGAGATGTGAGAGGAAGATAGAGCAAGATACGTACTTGAAGAAATAATGACTAAAACATTTCCCACCTGGTGAAAGAAATAAGACTTACAAGTCCAGGAGGTGCATAGAACCCTAAACAAAAGGAATCCAAAAAGGACCACACCCAGACACATCATAATTAAAATGCCAAGAGCAAAAGAAATAGAGAAAATATTAAAAGCAGCAAGAGAAAAACAGTTACCTATAAAGGAGCACCAATAAAATTGTAAACTGATTTCTCAACAGAAACAATGCAGGTCAGAAGGGAGTGGCAAGAAATATTCAAAGTGATGAATAGCAAGTACCTACAACCAAGATTACTCTATCCAGCAAAGCTATCATTTGGAATTGAAGGTCAGATAAAGAGCTTCATAGATAAGAAAAAGCTAAAGGAGTTCATCAACACCAAACCAGTATTATATGAAATGCTGAAAGGTACTTTTTAAGAAGAGGAAGAAAAAGAAAAAGGTAAAGATAAAAATTATGAGCAACAAATACATATCTATCAATGAGTGAATTTAAAAATCAAGTGAATTAAAAATCTGGTGAACAGAATAAACTGGTGAATATAATAAAATCAGAAGGATAGAAGGGGAGTGGACAATTCTCAAAGGAAAAGGGGTAAGGGCGGCAAGGGAAGAGACTGGACAAAAATTGTATACCTATGGATGAGGACAATGGGGGTAGGCAAGGGCAGAGGGTGGGGTGGGAAGTGGGTTGAGGTCAGTTATGGAAAAAGAGGAAAAAATGTAACAATATGAACAATAAAGATTTATTAAATTAAAAAATAAGTTAGACTTTCCATGTGCAAAAAATAAATATCTATTTTGAGCCTTTTATGTTATTTCTAAAATACTTATTATTCTTTTATTATACTTTAGTAACAGGAAAAGTAAACTTTTAACTGCATGCTGTATAGAGATGGCATTTTGAACATATATAAAAAAACCCACAGTAATTATGTGATTGTCTACATATAAACTATAGTGAATATAGTTAAATTCACTAAGGCAATGATAATTAACTGCTAAATTAAACATGTTTCATTCAAATTGGTTCTATGTAAAAATAGCAGTAGAAGCATATTTCAGAAAGACAGAACAGTGCTTCTTAGATAGCATAAGAACTGTAATTTAGGTTAATATTTAGTATTCATAATTTATATTGACTTAAGTGTCTTGCTTTATGATATTCTGTTTACATAATATTTGTAACTTAAAGAAATGTTGAATAGCTTTCTGATCTACATATTACTGCAAACATTATATACAGCTAAAAACACACTTCAAATGTTATCTTTCCTAATAATAGAGAAACATGTAAATTGACTGTATCTCTGCCATACCCACAGCCAGAGTGAGTACTCGAATCAACCCAACAAAGATGGAGGTTAATTTGCATACATATCTGGAAACTCCACAGCACCCAGGTCACTCCCAGTCAGCCATTGCCCGTGGAGAATATGAGCCTGTGATCAGAAGGGCGGGGCAGGGTGGGGGTGGGGGGGTGGGTGAGGGTGGGGGTGGGGCTTCCCAAGCTTAAAGCCTGGGTCTTGGGAAGGGGTGGAGCCTGAGACCAAAAGCAGACCATCTAGAAGTCAGTGCCGGGTTTCCCAGCTGCAGCCTGGCAACCCAACACTGACTGCTCAGAGTGAGTAAGGATCTGATCTGCAATCTCAATGGAAGCTGTTGATCAGTGTACTTACCTCTCTCTCTCCCTCTTTCTTTCTGATCTTCACCAGAAGCCAGGCTTTCTCTCCTGGCTTCTTAGGGTGCTGTGGTTAAGCCCTGCCTCTTTGATCAGGCCCAGAGATAGGACTGGAGATGATGACTGGTATAGGAACCAACCAATCAGAACCAAAGGAGAGTGCTGTGGGAAACCAATGGCTGCCTAGCAGACAGAGCTTCTGATGCTGACTGGCTTAGGAACTGACCAATGAGAAACAAAGGTGAGTGCTGTGGGGAGTCAATGGCTGCCTAGGTAGGAGAACCGACCAAACAGAACCAAACTGGCCAGCAGAGGAGGGAAGTTGGAGGTGACATCAGGCCTGCAGGAGAGGGCAGTTAGGGTTGATCGGGCTGGCAGGCAGAAACAGTTAAAGGCAATCAGGCAGGCAGGCTAGTGAGCAGTTAGGAGCCAGAGGTCCCAGATTGTGAGAGGGATTTCTGACTGCCAGGGATCAGGCCTGAAATTTCAGTCGGATATCCTACAAGGGGTCCCCTATTGGAGAGGGTGAAAACTGAGTTGAGGGAATCACCTCTTCATACACAAATTTTGTGCACCAAAAACAAAGTTTATAATAAAAGTCATTCATCATAATATTTGTCTTAGATTTATATTTTGGTTAAATTCATCTTGACTTAACATTTTCAATAAGTTTTGAATGACTTTATCAACTAAAACTACATTAACTATAAATATAATGTTTGTTTGAAACTAACACTTAAGCAAAATTTTCATTTGATTAGTAACTCTTACTATGTTTGAGGTTATGCTGTTATGTCTGTCCAACATTTATTGGTTACAAGTACAATTTGAAATGAAATGAAATAACTAGGGAATATCACCAATTAGTGTTTGCATTCAACTATGTTTAAAGAGGTTTTCATTTATTTCTAAATTACTATATCCAGGCAATATTTAAAATGAGATATAATTAAATACAAAATAAGAGCATTTATCACTAAGAGGAAAGTAGGTTAACTCTGCTAGTTAGAGTGTGTGTGTGTGTGTGTGTGTGTGTGCAATTAGAAGTCCAATATGATTATTGAACTTAATCTACTTCAAGTGGAAATTTTTACATGTTATGGCTGTCTCCATCTATCTTCTGTTATGTGATCTTAAAACTTAAAGTTTTCAAATAATGGTGCATTTATCATTGTTTGCATGAGTTTTTTCCAGCTTGTGTACCCTATTTTGGTTTAGTTTTAATAAGCAGGTCTTTGGTTTTACAGCTATTGACACAATAGTCATAAAATCAATTATATTTAATTAATAGTATCTTAATTTTAGTGGCTTATTCCATGATTTATTAATTTTACCTATTGTCAAATTTTTATTTCTCAAAGGTAAGGAAATAAACTCAAAATTCATTCTTTACTCTAATATTTATTTAGAATAGTTGCAGTTAAATTGAATTCAGTACTTTAGTGAATTATAAAAATTCTAGTTGAGCTTTGAGGTAGCTCTTTATAATAAAGGTTATTATCTGATTGAATATTTTCTATTTTACCTTATGAATAGCTTATATAAAAGTCTTTGTGCTTACATTTTTTTTTGCTTAATCTTCCTTTTACGTAACTGCAAAAAATATCTTTCATACTCATTTTATTCTCCTATTGTTATGGAATTAATTTATTATTTTAAAATATCTATGTCAATTTGCATGCATCAAGCACTATTCAAACTTCTTTGCAAATATTAATAGATTTAAGATTCAAACCACTTTCATTTTGCTGTAAAATTTAATACAACTGCTTTTCTCTTAATTTGTAAATGTTTATTTACTTTCCTTCTACTTGAAATCTTCCTCTATTTTCATGGTAAGAACCAACAGTTGCTATATTTCATGGCACGTTTCTCTTGAACTGATTACTACTTTATGTGTATTTCACTTAAGTATTCATGTAGATTTGTGCTTTTCATGCTAGTGTATAGAAGAATTGGTTTCATATAACTAGAATATTGCCACTCTGAATTAGTAATGGAAATAAAAATGATCCAGCTTGTTTTTTTTTTATGGGAGTACTAGTAAATAATTAATAGAAAAATAACAGATAACATCAAACAATTTAACCTCAAAATAGCTAACCATATTTTAAAATTTGTTATCTGGATCTATCTATCTATCTATCTATCTATAGATAGATAGATAAATAGATAGATAGATATATGATGATAATAGATGATGATATAGATATAGATGATATAGATGTAGATGACAATATAGAGAGATAGATATAGATATTGATATAGATATAGCTAGATATTGTTTTTGAGGATTACAACATGATATGTGAAAAACTGCACATATTGCTCTGGCTGGTATGGGTCAATGGATTAGGGCTTGTCCCATGCACCAAAAAGTTGCCTGTTTGATTCCTAGTCAGGGCACATGCCCAGGTTTTGGGTTCAGTCCTCTGTGTAGGTGTGCAGTAAGCAGCCAATTGATGTTTTGCTCTCACAATGGTGTTTCTCTCTCTCCCTCTTTTTCTCTAAAATTAATAAAAAATATTTTTATATTCCATAAATGAGTGAGATCATGTGATATTTATCTTTCTCTGACTGGCTTATTTAAGTTAGCATAATGCTCTCCAGTTCCATCCATGCTGTTGCAAATGGTAACATAAACTGATGAACAAAAATAGATCCAGAGACAGAGAAGCATTGATCAGACCATCAAACCTCAGAGGGAAGGTAGGAGAGGGTGGGAGTAAGGGGGAGAGATCAATCAAAGGACTCATATGCATCTATATAACCCTAACCAATGGACACAGACAACAGGAGGGTGAGGTCATGAGTGGGGGGAAAGGGGAGGGTAATCAGGGAATAAGGATACATATGTAACAACTTAATCAATAAAGAAATTAAAAAATATATTTTTTAAAAGCACATATTAAAAGTACATGTTTATATAGGATTATTGGAGGAAGTTGTTTGAGACTAATCAGTTGTATATAATAACTAGAGGCCAGTACACAAAATTCATGTATGGGGGGGTGTCCTTCAGTCCATTCTGCTCCCTCTTCAAAATGGGACCACTAGAGGGATGTCTGACTGCCAGTCTGGATCAGGCCTAAACGGGCAGTCGGACATAACTCTCACAATTCAGGACTGCTGGCTCCCAACTGCTCACCTGTCTGCCTTCCTGATTGCCCCTAACCACTTCTGCCTGCCAGCCTGACCACCCCCTAACCACTCCCCTGCCAGCCTGATTGATGCCTAACTGATCCCCTGCCAGTTGGTTTGCCCTTAACTGCCCTCCCCGGTGGGCCTGGTCACCTTAACTGCCCTTCCCTGCAGGCCTGGTCACCCCCAACTTTCCTCCTCTGTTGGCCTGGTCAACCCTAACTGTCCTCCTCTGCTGGCTTGATTGTCCCCAACTGCCCTCCCTTGCAGGCCTGGTCCCTCCTAACTGCCCTCTCCTGCTGGCATCTTGTGATGGCCATCTTGTGTCCACATAGGGGCAGGATCTTTTGACCACATGGGGTCAGTTATCTTGTATGTTGGAGTGATAATCAATCTGCATATTGCTCTTTTATTAGATGGAATAGAAGCCTGCTGCATGGGTGGGGTCAGCTTGTTTGCCCTAAAAGGTGTCTCAGATCAGGATGGGGATTCCCTTGAGGCATGGAGTGGTCTGGATGAGGGGCCTGTGGTGGTTTGCAGGCCAGCCATGACCCTAACAAACCAAGTGGAGGCCCTGGTATCTGGGATTTCTTTATCTTCTACAATTGAAACTTTGTAGCTTAGAACGGAGCCAAGTCTTTTACTTATACAGCCATTGAAACTTCGTTGCCTAGGAGGCCTGGTCGGCCAGGGTGTGTTGGAAAGCTTGGCTTCCTCCGTCACCAGGGGCAACCCAAGCCTCCCTCCTGCTCTCTCTGTGGCCGTAACCATCTTAGTTAGGTTAATTTGCATACTCGTTCTAATTGGCTGGTAGACATGGCTGGTGGGTATGACTTGTGAGTATAACAGAGGTATGGTCAATTTTCAATTATTCTTTTATTAGATAGGATTATATTGAAATCTTATATAATAAAAGCCAAATAAGCTAAATATCTGGTCCACCCATCAGCTGTTCAACCAATCAAAGCATAATATGCTAATGCTATGCTAAGGATGCTCTGACTTCCCTGACCACCAGGGGCCAGATGCTCCAACTGGAAGGTTAGCTTGCTGCTGGGGTCTGATCAATGGGGAGTGAGTGAGATGGGCCAGATACATCCTGGAGTCCTCCCACGTTCCCCTGCTGGTTGACCAACTTCCCACATCCCTCCCTGTATCTGATTGTGTACCAGTGGGATCCTTCTGCCTAGCCTGTGCCCTCTTGCAATCCGGAACCCCTCAGGGGATGTCTAAGTGCCATTTTTGGCCCAATCTTGAAGGCCAAGCCTAGGGACCCCACTGGTGCACAAATTTGTGTATAGTGCCTCTAGTGTAAGTGTGTGTGTGTATGTGTGTGTGTGTGTGTGTGCGTGTATGTGTGTGTGTGTGTGTGTGTATGTATATGTATTATATTTATATATCCAGTATATTAAAATTTGTATTCATGTATGATTTCAATATATTATATATAAATTAACTAATGATTACTAGCATACATACATCACATATACAAGATGTATATGTATATTATACACATGATTTTATATATTTGCTTAGAATAATAATCATAAAGGAAATAATTTACTATGTCAAAATAAGATTTTCTTTGTATCTTTTTTTCTAGACAGAAAGCAAACAGCTTCTCTTAAGGGAGGTTATTTTAAATAGATCTACTACTTTATAAGATTATAGCAAGCTCATTAGATGTTAGCTAATTAGTATGACTTAATTAACCACATATATTTAAATGTTCATCATTACTAACTTCTTTTTGTGTACTAATTTCCAAACACAATGAAAGACTTCATTTTAATAATTTGAGTAATTAAAAGATTGTTTTATATTTTAGTCAATTTACTTAAGAAATATAAATTTCAGCACTGTTCTGAAACAGCTTCATTCTGATCTGATAAGAGATTAAAAAACAAAGCAAATTTTTGTTTTTGTGCTAATCAAATTTGACATCCAAAAAGACAAGTAATATTTCACATAATTAGTAAATAATACATTTTTCTCAGTGTTCTAAATAATTACTTTGGTTTGAAAAGCATTCTAAACTATTTTCAAAATTTTAATTATTTAACTTTTTTTCTAACTCATGTCAGATGAATCAATAAAATATAGTACAATGTGCGATGATGTGATGATAATCATTTCTGATTACACAATATTTTCTTTGCCTCATCCCTTCCTATAAATCAGTTACTTTTCTGTTGCATTTTTGTTTCACATCTCATACATCATTGTTGCCAGTGAAGTAACAAGAAATGCATTCCAAGGCCCCAGAAACAGGAGGACTTGGAGCATAGTATTGGAACGAAAAGAAAAGATTGTCCCAGGGGCCCACTGTCTCATCTATAATCAGGTGGCTCAGCACTGTCTCCCTGTGGAGAAGTCCAGCCTCTGGGGTTGCCAGCACACACTATACCTATCAGGCCCAGGAGGGCCAGGACCCAGAGACTCACAACTTCTTTGTCTCATTTTCCCAGCTGCTCGTCTGCCACCAAGGCTGGGGTTGGGTGCCACCAGCTCTGCACTTGGGCCTGCTAGAAGGAAGGAGTAAAAGCTCACAGGGCCTTTGTTAAGCACTGATTATATTATCTGGGATTTGGAAAAGAGTGGGCTTTCTCTCAGACTAACCAATAGCTTTCAGGTTCTTTGTGGGCTTGTGCTGGGCCCTGGAGCTTATCTGGGCCCTGCTGGATCTGATTCGACTGAAGGAGGAGCTGCCTGCCTTGGGCAGGACTGGAGGGTGGCAGGAAGGGGTGGCTGGGAGGTAGCGGCTGAGACAGCTTCAGGACAAAAGCGTGGTGAACATGGCCTCCTTCCCTCTTCTTCGCTTCATGTGACTGAGGCTAACCAAGTAGCCTCCTGTCCACCTCTTTGCATGTTGACACTGTATCTCACCTCTCTCCCTTGGTCCCCAGGTATCCCTACTCATGACAGGTACTGGACACTCTGTTATATCTGCTAAGTCTGAACCAAAACAAAACAAAAAAACAAATGGTATGAACTATAACTTTATTCTTACTTTCAATGTACAAGGGCTGCCATTAGAAATAATGCTTTTATAAGTTAATATTAATGTTTAAACTACTCTTTCTAACATCACTTTCCTGATTTGCTGAATAAAAGCAAATATCTAATACCATACCGGCAGATTCAATTCACCGCTGAACTTCAATATGCAGAGGAGAGTTACAGACACAGTTGTTAGAATGAGGAGGGTGTTGCTCTTGTTATCACCTCTTACCACAAAGCTCAGTCAACTTACTTCTGGTGTTCTTTTTATTCTGTGTCCTATTAAAACAATATACCTAAACAAGAGGTTGGATCTTCTAAAACAAAATTTAGAGTAATTTTAATCTTCTGTAAAGATACTTGCAAATATTCCTGTCTTATTTTCTTCTGTTACCACATATTGGAAGGTCTAAGATAGCAATTGAGGTAATTTGCATTTTTTTAAATAGAAACAACATAGGATGTTGTTTTGGGATGGATTGTGTCCCCCAAATTTACATGTTGAAGCTCTAATTCCCAGAGAGTGATTTTACTTTGAGTATTTAGGACCTTTATAGAGGTGATTAAGTTAAATTAGGTCATTAGGATGGACCATAATGCAATCTGCATATCTATGCTGATGATAGAGGAATATGCAAATTGTCCAGGACACCATCACAGTAATGACCAAACAGCAGGCTGTGTGGGGTGACCAGGCCAGCAGAAGTGGGGGGAGGCAATGGGGGTGATCAGGCTGGCAGGAGGCAGTTAAAGGCAATCAGGCAGGTAGACAGGTGAGTAGTCAGGAGCCAGTCTTTCCCATTTGTGAGAGGGATGTCCCTTATTGGAGAAGGTGCAGGCTGGGCTGAGGGACCCCCCTTCCCCATGCACGAATTTTGTGGACAAGGCCTCTGGTTGTCTTTATAAGAGGAAATTGGACTAGAGACACTAGGGACATCCTTGCATAGAAGAAAGGCCATGTGAGCACATAGTGAGAAGACAGCCATCTGCAAGTCAAGGAGAAACCAAAACTGCAGATACTTTGATTTGGACTGCTGGTCTTCAGAACTATGAGAAAAAAATTCTGTGATTTAAGCTTCCCAGTCTGTGCTACTTTGTTTTGTCAGTTCCAGCAAAGTCAGAAAAATGTATTTTATTTCAGACCTAGTAACTAAAACTGCAAATTAGTGACATTCTGTAGCTATAATTCCAAGATTCTTTGCCCATTCAAGACTCTTACTAAAATTTTAACACATAGCATTATATTGAATTAATTCTTATACCCTCATGATAATCAATTCTTCCATATAGTGCGAGACTATTATTCAGAACAAGTTCAGAAGATAAATCTTTCTTTAGTAATGTTGAATTTCTTATCTATTGTTTCTTTTATTAAGATTTTTTTTCTGTATCTCACAAGAACATTGCCATTGTTGTTCCAGATATGATATTCAGGATATTGTATTTCTTTAAGCAAAAGTGATATGGAATATTGTCAAACGCAATACGTTTTGAAGAGTACTTCAACTGCATTATAAGAGATAAGATTAAAAATGGCCAATGTTTAGTACAGGTAGTGACTATTTTAAAATATAATTTAGGTCTAAATACTTCATATTGTTCCCAATAAAAATTCATGGTCTAAGCATTTGCTTCAGGTTAAATAAAAGAATATGTGTCAATTCATCCTTTTAAACAAGTATTGTCCCATATTTGTTTTAAAATTTCAGAATAAAATTTATGGAGATTATAATAATGTCAATCTGCATCATCCTTGGCTTTCAGAGATTTTTGGAAAACTTTTAAAAGGAGAAATAAATGAAATACTTTATGAGTTGTTTTCTGTTTACTAAAGATAATTCATGCATTTTATTTCAGATTCCTGTTTATTCCTAAAAGATTAGGGATTGTAGCTGCAAATTCTCTTACTTGATTGGCAGTTTTAGCAGTTTTCATCTATCTAGTAAGTTGCCTGTTCTTTGTTGAATTGATTCAGTGCAGGAAAATAATTTTATTCATTTGGATTTGCAATGGTGATAAATGAGAAAAGATATTCTGTAGATTAATGTGCTTTTATATATTATATCTTAAATCATAAAACAACTCACTCTAAAAGGTTCTTTAGAAGTTGGCTGTTAAATTATTTGTCCTTGAATAGGTGCCCTAAATTTTGTAAGCAGATGGCTTTCCAAGTTGTATTTTTACTTTAGTTTGTTTAATTTCTCCTTAGAAATAACCAAAATAATCTACCATTCTTAATATTCATAATCCTGCCAGTAAAGGGTTATTCTTTAGATTTAAGCTTTCCAATTAGATAAAGATTTATTTTTGGTCGGTCCAGTTTAATTGACTGATGATAATTTCAAATGATAATTTGAATAAGTCTTTTTTCTTTCTCACCTGTCTTTCCTCAGTTTGTGGTAAATATTCTGTAATATCTTTTTATTGATTAAGTTCACTCAGATAATATCCAAATAGCTATAGAGGTTTGACGAATAAATAAGCACTGAACTTAAGGCCATTGCTTGGCACCAAATTGTGAAATATTCGCCACATTGATTGCAACAGAGACATTTGTTATTGTTTTCTCTTGACAACATAAATTGCTTTTTAATCTTGAATGGCAAAAGTTGTAAATTTACTGCAATTAAGGAAAACTTGTATTTTAGCTAATTAGGTTAGTCAGAAGAACACAGCAACAATTAAAATAATTTGTATTATTTACTTGTTGAGTAAAATAATGTCCCTCATCTAAAGAAAGTATTACATTCTGTTTAATATACTATTATGAAGAAATATTTGGAGTTCATTTTATTAACACAAAATGGGGTAATAAATTCACAATTGAATATAAGAAATTGCCAAAAAATGTTATTAAAATATAATCTATTTTAAACCAGTAATACTTTTTAAATTTTTTAATAAATATAATTTAATATGAAACATAGTACATTAAAAAAATCAATTAGAATAATGGCATTAGTTACATGCCTTGTTGGTAATGGTGTTACTATATTCACAATATTCTTAATTACTTATGAAAGTGAATATTGTACATCTTTTTCATTCCCCACCAAACTTTTTCTTTGAAAATGTAATTTTAAAAGTTCCATTATATAAATATGACAACTAAGCCCAATCAAACTTAATATTAGTGCTTTCTTTAATTCATAATATGTGGATCCACATGTAATTTAACATCTGAATGATCTTTCTCTTAAACAACTTCAGAACACTCTCTTAGAACATCTGGTTACTTGGAAGTAATTTAAAAACTCTTATACAGAACCATCTAAGAAAATTAGAAAATCTTTGTAGTTTGCAATAATGTGGAAGAAGATTAAAATAATAGACATAAGTTGTCACCTCAATATTGTTTTAATATTGTTTTAAAGACAACATTTTAGTTACAAACTTGAACAAGAGAATTCACCATATCTATTGCATGAGTTTGCCATAAACATGAATGACATAATATAATCTAGTTTGCTTGAAGTGTTGGTGCATTTCTCATCTTCTTTATTTTATTTGTTGATTGAGAGAGAGAGACAGAGAGAGAGAGAGAGAGAGAGAGAGAGAGAGAGAGAGAGAGAGAGATTTGTTGTTTTATTTATTTGTGCACTCATTGGTCAATTCTCGCATGTTCCCTGATAGGGAAGGGAACCCAAATGCATGGGGTTTCTGGATGATGCTCTAACCAACTGAGCTTTCAAGTCATACCACTCATCTTGTTAGTCTCCCTTAGTTGCTAATCCAATTTTAAATCTCATTGGCTCTTTCTTATTAAGGAGCATTGATGGATAACTGTACTTTTACTCACTATTCCTCACATGTATCCTCTTACATTTAAGTATTTTTAGCTACTGGTTTATTCTCCCTAATATAGTCTGAACTTATCAAAGCTAAATATTTTAATCACCTTTTTTTTCACTGTGAAGTAGATTCTACCTCAATAATTCTCTTTTATTGAAATGAAAATATTCTGACCACACTTGTTTACTCTTAATTTTCACATAGACAAAAATCCTCATATAGTGTGGAGTTTTAAGATGAGACTCAGAAATATCTTTTATTCTCAATTCCTGAAAAGGATTTTCAAAAATGACAATCACTATAACCTATGGCTATTGCTATAATAATTTCAACATTTTACATATATATTGTTATTTTTTATTTGTATAATATCTCTATCTTTGTGTTATAAGAATATTTCCATTCTTTGTGGAAAATGTCATATTTATCACTCGGTCAATAATAGTTTACATATAGTCCATTGAAATTTTCTATATAATAAGTAACATGCACTATTCATAGAAACTAATTTAAATAAAATAAATTTTAAATATCAAGAACATTTTAAAAAATTAATTAATCTTATTTAACATTATTCCTTCTATGCTATGATTATGTCTCAAAGGTGAGTCACTTGTAATACATTCAGAACATCTTATATTGATTTCACTATCATGTCACTGCTGCATTCCCATTTCAGGGCAGTGTCTTCTCTGTCGGAAGTCAGATCAATTCTTACAAATGCTAGAACCAAGTCCTCTTTGACTCCCAGCACAAGGCATATAAAAATATCAACAACATCCTGACCAATGTGGCTCAGTGGTTGTAGTGATGCCCCATGAACAAAGGATGTCTGGTTTGATTCTGGTAAAAAGCACGCAGCTGGTTTGAGAGTTCTCCTCCCTGGTTGTGATGCATGCTAGCAGCAACTAATTGATGTGTCTCTATCACATCAATGTTTTTCTCTCTTTCCCCTCTGACCTCCCTTCCACTCCCTCTAAAATCAATTAAAAAAAATCCTTCTGAGAGAATTAACCAAAAAACAAACAAACAAAAATTACCACATCCGCAACAAACAAGACCTATAATGATGGTAAAAAGCCGCTAACCTTTTCACTCTCTTCACAATTATAAGACATTTATAGGACACTAAAGACCCAGTGCACAAAATTCGTGCAATTCGTGCATGGGGTTGGGGGATATGTGTCTTTCAGCCCAGCCTGCATCCTCTCCAATCTGGGACCCCTCAAATGATGTCCGACTGCCTGTTAGGTTTGATCTTACTGTTGAAGGACTTTTAATACTAGTAGTATTTCCTACTGGGATTGGGCCTAAGTCGGTAGTTGGACATTCTTCTCACAATTCAGGTCAAGATGGCCACCACAAGAAGGCCACCAGGGGAGGGCAGTTGGAAGGGACCAGGCCTGCAAGGGAGGGCAGTTAGGAGTAATCAAGCCTGCAGGGGCAGGCAGTTAGGGGTGAACAGGCTAGTAGAGGAGGGAAGTTGGGAGTGACTGGGCCTGCAGGAAAGGGTAGTTGGGGGCAAACAGGCTAGCAGGGGAGCAGTTAGGCATCGATCGGGCTGGCAGGGGAGTGGTTAAGGGATAATCAGGCTGGCAGGCAGAAGCAGTTAGGGGCAATCAGGAAGGCAGGTAGGCGAGCAGTTGTGAGCCAGAAATCCTGGATTGTGAGAGGGATGTCTTACTACCTGGAATGGGTCTAAACGGGTAGTTAGACATCCCTCAAGGGGTCCCAGATTGGAGAGGGAGCAGACTGGGCTGAAGGACAACCCTCCCCTCATGCACGAATTTCGGCATTGGACTTCTAGTTTTAAATATAATGTTACGGGCAGTAAACACCATTTATTCAAGAAAAATGATCTTAAATATAATATTACATGTGATAATCATTCGTATTGCAAGAAAAAAAGGATGTTAAGTATAATAATATTATGAAAACTGTACTAACATAGTATGATATCACAAAAGATGTAGGAATATCAAAAATCTGAAAATAACAGGATTACTTCTACTATATTCTAAAGTATTATTTTTTTCCCTCTGGCTCTATTTTTGTTCATCAGTTTATGTTGTTCATTATATTCCACAAATGTGTGAGATCATGTGATATTTATCTTTCTCCGACTGGCTTATTTCACTTAGCATGATGCTCTCCAGTTCCATCCATGCTGTTGCAAATGGTAAGAGTTCCTTCTTTTTTACTGTAGTGCAGTATTTCATTGTGTAGATGTAGCACAGTGTTTTAATCCACTCATCTGCTGATGGACACTTAGCTATTGTAAATTGTGCTGCTATGAACATAGGGGTACATATATCCTTTCTGATTGGTGTTTCTATTTTCTTTAGGTATATTCCTGGAAGTGGGAATTTCACACTTTTGAGATAAATATTACTCTTACATATACATAATTTCTAGAACATGTTTAGTTAAACAAGGGAAGGAACCACTATTATTAGATACTACTTAAATATGTTTTCTTAAGTGCCATGGCATTTTCTTCTAAAATTATATGTAATTTACTTTACATTTTTAAAAAACAGTAACTACATGCAATCTTTAACAGGTGGAAATGCCTGGGCCATTCACCTTATATGCATTACAGTATATAACCATACAGCAAAATTATGAGCACATTAAATAAATTCTAACATCAATTTTTAAAATGTATCCTATGAATATAACCACAATAGCAATTTTATGGCAATCACCACTTCTTTAAAACAACAGAAAAATCTTCATTAACAGTTGGCAATCTTACTTTAATTTCCCCTTAAATCATGTTTACATTTTCCCCATAGGATTTTATTCTATTTTACTATATTTATGATTAAAAGCCTTATCTACCATCATGTATACTTCTCTGAAACACAAACATATACCTAAATTACAATTCATAACTAAATTGACAGTGAGATAATTTTTTTCTATCAGATTTAACTTTATAATAACTACTAGATACATAAAATTTGTGCAAGAGTAGGCCTTCCTTTCTTCCAGCTGCTGGCAGACACCTGGGACCTGTGCTTCCCTCACAGCCCTTGCTTCACCCAGAAGGACAGAAGGACTTCTGGTCTAGTTAGCATATTACACTTTTATTATTATAGATTAGTAAGTATCTATATAAATATGTATGCATATAATACAAATTTGTATAAATGATTACTTAACATAAGAACTAAACTCTTATTCTGAACGCATGCCTTAATAAAAATAAATGGGGACAGATATGGTGCCTAAATTAAAGAAGGTAGTAGTATTTCCCACTGTGTTTTTAATAACCTAAAGTTTTCATATCTACTGTCTATGCAACATAGTAAGATTCCATGTGTGTGAGGAGTATGGGTTTCTCTTCTATAGTGGGAGAGAGGACTGTGAAAGGGGCAAGAAAGAAGGAGAACTAGGCCTTAATTACAGGCATTTTCTTAGGTCAATTTTAGAAAAGCTTACTTTTAGGTGTCAGGATCTAGAAAGTGCTTTTGGAAGAATTCCAGGCTGAGTTTCCCTTGGGATAGCTTCATGCTTCCCTCAGATTACCCTGTGTGAAGACTGCTATTATAACCCTCTCAGTTTCTCACAAGAAGAAACAGAGTAGTTGAGAAAAATTTCCCAAGGATACACATTGGAGCATTCGAGTCAGTGTTTGAATTCATGTCTATCTGACCCCTTACCCGTGCACTTATCCAGTAAAATACATTAACTTGCACCAACTTTATTTTATGAATCTATAATGTTATTGTAACACAGCTTCATCATTAAAAGTGCTGAAGGACTTTTAATACTAGTGTTTATTTGATAAATAACACTTCACATCTTGCTAGTAACTGAGAAAAGTGGGATAATGAGGACCACATTTGTGAGAGATAAGAGAGTTGTGGCAATCAGAATGAGTCCATTCCTCTTCTCCAGGCACATTTCCCTTTGTAATTAAACAATAACATCAACAAATGCACATACACAAAGAAGCATCACTCACTTGTTTTACTTCTTTATTCAGATGCAGTGTAGGAAATGGACTGTGCCTCCGTGTGTCAATAGGCATGTGCTTCAGTTTCAATGGAGAAAGAAGGTGGGGAAGGGTGGATGAGAAACTGTCTCTAACTTTCCACTTTCAGCCTTTTTGCTTCTATACATCCTCTACCATAGAAACTACACTAAGAACAGTGGCCCTTTTGTCTTCTGGTTTGCGTAGCTAGGGATTTCATAAATCCAGAGAGTATACAAACTGAAAAGTGCAAGACCTTGTAACTCTGTGGTCAATGAACACTCCCTAGAAGACCATTAATGTGAAGAGAGAGGTAATTAAAGCTTTGGATCAATGGCCAAAATGTTAAATTCCCAAAAGCCCTGAGAATTATTAATGAGTAATTGGGCAAAGTGAAAGTGTAACATCAAGACAAGAGACAAAGAGAACCAGGACAGTATTAGATTAATGTTGCAGCATTAGTAGAAACACTGGCATTATCACATGGTGTACAAATGTAGACATTGGGCATAAGATAGTGCAGATAGTGAGTGACTAAGACTTTAAGAGTCTGCAAACCTGGACATAAATAGAAAGAAAGATAAAGAATATCAGCACAATTGCAATATTTATTCAACACAAACGTGTTGAAGGTTATTGTATATGAGATACCATGCCATGGCTTGGGCTGCAAATCAATCAAAGCATAGCTGTACCTTTCTACCTAGCGGAGTATGAATCAAAAAAAAAATTAGGCAATTTCAGGATATGTGCCAATCTGTTTTAGAAAGGCTATGGATATCTATATACATTTTTGTGGGGATTAGGTCTATTTTTGGTGACATTCCAGAAATTTCAAGATGGATTAAATTAGCTCTGTTAAAAAAATCAACAGAATACATTTGAGGCTCTAATTTAATTGGCTTTATTTATCAATTCACGAATTGGGCAGCACCTCATTTAACAGAAGGGAGATTCTAAGAACTATACAAAATAAAAGGCTTTTATAGGCAGAAGGGGTGAGAGAGGAGGTTTCTCGCATAAGGTAGATTGTTCCAGGCAAGTTCACCTTCTTATGGGTGATGAAAGTAGTCTGAGGGTTGCATACTTCAGTAGTGTTGACCCGTACATTCCTGAGAGATGCTGAAATGGTAATTGGATTAGGTTTTAGGTCAAGGTTTGATGATATGGGGCTCAGCATAAATGACTCCATTTTGGATCTGTTGTCTCTTTTTCAACAAATGTAAGGGGATCAAATAGTCTTTCTGTATGAGGCTCTTATGATGCAAAACCTCAGGAATATGAAATATCATGATATGAATGAGATATCTTCACTAATAAAAGAGAAAGATGCAAATTGACCATGTCTTCATGACCATACCAGCGAATCAGGAGTGAGTATGCAAATTAACCTAACAAAGATGATAGGTTAATTTGCATATGCAGGTGCTGCCCCAGCAGCTCTGGTCATCTGGGTAGTGTGGGAAGGTGAAAAGGCGGCTCCAGGCCAGAGCAAAGGCAGAAAGTTGGCTCCGGGCTGGAGGAAAGGCAGTGCCAACAGCCAGGGAAGGAAGGCCCATTCTTGCATAAATCTTCATGCAGTGGGCCTCTAGTTATAAAATAAAAATACAACAAAAAATATATATATATAAACAGTTTGATATCATGGTAGTAAAATGCCATTGTATTAAAATCGTGGATTCTGGCAATTAAGTTAGCTGTTTAAATATAGAATTTCAGTAGCTTGTCAATCTGTTATTGAGAGGCATACATTTTAGATGTGAGTCCTGTTTAGGATCTATATAATAAAAGACTGAGAGACCATTATGGCAGAAAGATGAGAACAACCAGTCACTATGATGCACACTGACCATCAGAGGACAGATGCTCAATGCAGGAGCTGCCCCTTGGTGGTTAGTCCACTCCCACAGGGGGGGCACCACTCAACTGGAAGCCCAGCTCATGGCTGTGAGCATAGCAGGTGAGTCTCTCCCTCTTCCGCAGCAGCTCTAAGGAGCAGTGAGCTGAGCGGTAAGGAGCAACTAGCAGGTGGGTGATAAGGAGCAGACTGTGAAAGAGATGTTCCCTGAGGGACCTGGACTGTGAGAGGGCGCAAGCCGAGCTGAAGGACCACTCCCCACCCAGTGGACCATTCCGTGCACCAAGACTCTAGTAGTTTTATAAGGTTTTTCCAGTGTGATGGGGTATGTCTCTCCAACCACTGCCCATTCCCCCACAACACTTATGTATGTACTTCATATTACAACACATTTATTGTTTCCAAAATATATATTTAAAACACACAGATATGTGTGTGCCCGTGCATGTGTGTGTGTGTGTGTGTGTGTGTGCGCGCGCGCGTGCGCCTGTGTGTGGTGGATACCTGGATTTAACAATTAAAATAGATATACATAATTCAATTATCATTAATTTATCAAATTACTTTTTTTCCTTTTCACCTAGTTAAGAGGACAGAGAAGAAGGACTAATTCAGGCTTGCAAGTATAAGTGTTACTTTTCACATTCATTCTGTTGGGTAAAAAAAAAAAATAGATAAAAAGAAGAACAAGAAAAGAAGGCCTTGCAATCAGGCAGAAAGCATACAGATCAGGGTGTCAACTGAGAAATGCCCTCCCTGTGCCTCTATCCCCATCCTGGGCACACACACACACCAAATCTCCTTGAAATGGCAATATAGATGATGCAAAGGGAATTATTTCATAATAACAAAGAATCTGGAAAAAAACACATAAGAACAAATTCTTTTGAGGGTCTATGACGGATTCCACAGTCCAGATTAGGACCAAAGATATCTATGGATATGCCTGTATGTATTATGCATGTATGCATATTTATATATTTAAGAACAATTTCAAGGAAGTCTACAGAACATGACAAGTTGGTCTTGCTGTTTGACCTGAGAGATGTCAAGTTTGGTGTATTTATATCAGATTTTAAAGGTAAGAAACTGTGGACTGAACCATGAAAATAAGAAGGTATCTATGGAACAGCTGGGCTGGTTGGATCCTTCCTTTCTGTCTTTCCTTTCCTTGTCCTCCTTCCTTCCTTTGTAGAAGCAACATTGGTCAATGCTTGTTCTTTTCACCTGGGTAAGCAGCACTGTTCACTGAAAGACTGACTGATCTCACTGCCGAGGACTGGGCTTTCTAAAACAGCTGTTTTTGTCCTGGAGTCAACTCCTCATTTTTCACACGATGCCAAGTGGGGCAAATGCCTCACTACAAATTTTTCATTGCAAAGTGATGCCTTCTGTAGCTGTCCTTATAGAGATTATTACCTCATTTTTTTAATATCATTTAGATATCTAATCAATATGGCAATAAACTTTGGGGGAGCCTCTTAATACACATCCTCCTACACACATGCTGGTTAAATTAATAGTTTCTTATATATTACAGTAAAAATTCAAGGAAAGAAACCTCATGTTTTTTCTATCAGCCATTTGCCTGAAATGCAGACCAGAAAAACTCTGCCACATCTGAGAATGTTCTAAGAAAGGAAAAGAACCTGATCCATCAAAGTGCTAAAGTGTGGAGTACAAGTTTTAAACCAATGCCAACAAGACTCTAAACCACAAAATTATCTTGAAATACGGTGAAAAACCAAGAAACCTGAGGAACAGTGGCAAACAAATATTTGCCCCACAGGAATGCAAGAACTTGGAGCCACCATGGGAAACAATACTGCTGAAAACAGGCTCATCTTCCAAAAGTTAGACAAAATTACATAAACATGACAGCCAATGGGTGCCACAGACAGAAGCATTCAAAGCTCATTAACTATAGGAAAAAAAATAAACTATAGAAATATTACAGAGCCAAGCTTCATTCAGTGTTCATGTATTAAATTGTATTGTAATTTAATCTTATTAGAGACACAGAGAAAAGCTGAAATTTCATATCTGTATCTTCATTAGATTGATTTTTTGGGGGGTGGCACATTTTCCCTGAAAGAACACCAATCTAACAATGTAATTTTAAGAGAAGTTTGAAATAATATTTTGTTTTATCTAAAAGCCTTTCAAATGTAAACCTTAAATACATTCAAAACAGGTATTCAATTTTCAAAAGGTTTTTCTTTCTTTCTTTCTTTCTTTTCTTTCCAAATTACTTTTGGCAATTTTTATAGTTAAAGTCTTTGAAATCATCTTGCACATATTAAAACTTGTAAGCAGAAGGATTGAGAGCTGTCATTGGGAAGTGTCAAGTCTGCTGTCAGTGGTTCATGAATAATTGATGCTGAGATTACCTAGGGAAATTTGCAATTAGCCTCCTCATTAACATAAGAATGAACAGTAGGTTGCTTGGTGAATGCCAGGTTTTAACTTAGGTATTTCCTCAGGAGATAAAAAGTTTATAATAGGACCTTTAATGAAAAATTCATTTGTTCAATTTGATATCTCAAGGGTTTCTAAGCTACTTCATGAATCAGTCATTCAGAAAACCAAGAACACATATCCAGTTATTAACGTATACTTTCAAGTATTGGTGAATGACCAGTTAACAAAAGAGGTCAAACTATAAGAATCAGATTGAAAAATGGTGATTCAACATCAGTGATAGAAAATAAAAACCACTTAGTACTTATTTTGATAAAATAATAAAAAAATCTATGCATAACTACTCTGAAATAAATTTTAAATATAAAAAATTCACCCAGGTAATAATTAACATCATTTGACTCAACAAATTATCCTTAAGATTGATGTTAAAATCTCAGGGGAGCACTGATATACATTTAAAATGACACTGATCTTTACGTAAATGTAATCAAAGGGAAATTAAATTGAGTAATGCTGAATAATGTGCACCTTAAAAGCACAAAATTGTCTGTTTCCACTCATTCATGTATTGATATTTTCATTAGGTTAACTGTACATCACTTGGGAGGTATCTTTTAACACCGTACATATTTTAAGTTAAAACTAAATGCAGCACGTATTTCAAAATATTTATTTATTTATTTTAGTTTTACCTTAGAGTTGAAATTATGAGGAATCTAAAAGTTGAAAATGTTAGAAATTTTAAGGAGAAGATGTCTATATAGAATATGGGGGTGGTGTTTCTGAGGAATTCATACTACATATGTTGTAAATATATGGCATTCAGACAATAAAATCATAGGAAAAATGATTTCAATTAACTTAAAGTGTTTTTTAATATGTGTTTTTTTTCTTTTTCTGATTTTTAGAGAGGAAGGGCAAAGGATAGAGAGAGAAACACCCATGAGAGAGAATCATTGATTGGCCTTCTCCTGCACGGTCCCTATTGGGGATCAAGCTTGCAAACTGGGCTTGTACCTGAAGGGGAATCAAACCAGTGACCACTTGATTCGTGGGTGTATGTATACTCAACCACTGAGCAACACCAGCCAGACTAAAGTGTTTTGTTTTTAAATTACCAAGAAGTACTAGGAATCATGAAGATACATATACATCAGAGATTGCATTAACTGGCAAAAAAAAAAAAAAAGAAAAAGGGGCAAATAGCAGAGTTCTAGACTTTTAATTTATCACTTTTTATCCATTTGAAATGAAGTTTCACACATTTTATTTCCTGATTGCAAGATAATATGAATATAACCTTCAACTAGTCAAGGTTTTCTATAAATACCGAAAATAATGTGTGTATAATATATATATATATATATATATATATATATATATATATAGGCATTGTAATGAGATTTCTAAGAACAAATCTATAATAATAAGAGGGTAATATGCTAATTAAACTGGACCTCTTCCAGACATCATTCTGGACATCTTTCCTGATGAAGCTGGAGCAGAAGGAAGCCAGCCCAGGTCCCGGTGCTGGAGGAAAGCCAGTGCCAGCAGATGGAGGAAGGAAGGCCTACTCTTGCACAAATTGAATTCTGAACTTCCACCCTCTACTATATTATAAAGCAAAAGTATTTCATAACCCATTTTTGTGAAAGTTAAAAACTACTATGTTTTAAAGTATACTTTAGATAGTGTCCTTGAAACTGTTTTTATTTGTTTATTTTTTAATTATTTTTTTTTATTCAATTACACTTTACATTCAATGTTATTTTGTATTACTTTCAGGTATATACCAAAATGCTTATGTTACTAGCAAGAGGATGAGGTCTCAGTTCTTGGCTTCTTGAAGGAACGATTTCAATCAACAAACCAAGTGCAGTAAAGCAAGCAAAAATTTATTGGCCCTAACAAAAGCACACATGGGGCAGTGAAACAAGGTAAGGCATAGAGGAAGCAACAGGAGAGTGTAGGC
This sequence comes from Lasiurus borealis, assembly GCA_004026805.1. Classification (NCBI taxonomy): domain Eukaryota; kingdom Metazoa; phylum Chordata; class Mammalia; order Chiroptera; family Vespertilionidae; genus Lasiurus; species Lasiurus borealis. The sequence continues at coordinate 12,621 of PVJN01009152.1, read as the reverse complement.
TGGACTGTTTGGGCTCACTGAGAAGTCAGAGAAAAGGGGGGCTGGGAGACAGGTTCCGAGGATTAGCAGAGGTGGAGCTGCTGCTGTCCACGGTTCCTCTGGTTGCAAGTATCATGAGGTCCCTAGAGGGGAGAAAGGGAAAAGGAATGGCATGGGCACACACTGTGTCCTTCATCCTGAGCCTACATATCTCTGACTCTTGCAGGTGGAAATCTTAGGGGAGATCTCAGGGGAGGGTCTCAATAGAATATTCATCAGCTTTCCAGTTGTGCTCTTTCAGGGTCTTAGTGTCCACTGACTGGTCTGAGCCAGGGCAGGGGGTCCTTAATCAATGTAGCTGGTTCCGAGGTCAGCCATGAGGTCACTTGTCTGGTTTTGCTGCTTTTCTGAACCTGGAGCTGAAATACAACTGAGACCTAGATATTAACTCTAGGGAGAAAAGATCAGGGGGTCTAACCTCCATTACCAGCAATATGCTATTGGAGGATAGGTTACCCTGGTCAGGGGAGGTTCTCCTTTTCCCAATTTTACCCCTTGCTAGGCATCTGGGGCTTTCTACTCTAGTGAGTTTCTGTACCTAGACAAGCATCCTTGCTCTGCTCATATCTAATTGCCTATAGCAGTTAGACAATCTATCCTATGTTTGTATTTGAACACTTTTCATAGTTGTTTGTTTCTTTTTGGATCGGTTGGGAATTTGAACAATTTCCTGCATCTAGCTGAGACAAGCTTGGAGTTTCACAGATTGTTCTCTCCACATTTACATGTATCGGTGGCATTGGGTATAAACAGCCTGAAAGTGTGTGCATGTACCATAACATCTACATTAGTATATTGTAGAGTATTCAACATCCATCATATAGAAGTTAGCTAAAAATTTAAAGGGTTTAATTTTCTAGAAATAAAATGGAAAAATTGTAATTTCAAAGTAATAAAGTTTATTAGATGATAAAAATATATAGGTATATATACACATATATAGAATACATACACTTTCTATATATACATCATGTATTACATATTATAGTCATACAAAAAGGCAGTGAACTTCTGTGATAATTACTTTTGTATGTCAACTTGGCTCCCTTTTTTTAAAAAAAAAAATCTCTATATATAAAAGCCTAAGCAACTCTCTGTTTGCCTAGTAGCTATGACATGCAATGACCATCAGGGGGCAGGCACTCCAACCAGTAGAGGAGGGAGCCTAATTCCTCACGGAATAAGCCATGAGTTAGGTTGCTGCTGGGGCACTGTTGGTCCCGAATCTGCTTCACCAACTCTCCAGACCCAAAGAGGAGGTAGCCTGATTTTGGAATGTGTCACCTCAGAACTGCCCTCTCACAATCCAGAACCACTTGGGGGATGTTGGAGAGCCAGTTTCAGCCCGATCCCCACAGGATTTTTATTGAATTATATTTTTAGAGACAAAGGAAGGGAGAGGGACAGAGAGATAGAATCATTGATGAGAGAGGAACATCCTCAATTAGCTGCTTTCTGAACACCCACTACTGGAAATGAGCCCACAATGCAGCCATGTTCCCTGACCAGGAATCAATCCAGTATCCTCTTGGTTCCTGGTTTGACATTCAACCTCTGAGCCACACCAGCTGGGCAACTTTCCTTTTAAAAGTTACCAATCACAGAAGTCCACTGCCTTTTTGTATGACTAACATGGATATTTTTGCATAGGTATTTTTAGTTTATTCCAGATATTTCCTACCTCCTTATTGAATTCTGTATTTTACCCCATCTGGTAATATAAATCGATAAGCCTAAAAAATATACTCCATTTTTATTATTAAGACTAGAAGTGAAATTATAAGTTTAATCACAAAGAGGAGATATCTATAAATGAAAACATTACTAATTACTATTAAAATCTTGAGTCTTTCTCTAGTATATATATACTCAAAGATCTCACCAGAAATTATATTTATTTAAGTGCCAAATATATTTCTAAACTAAAAAGTACACTTAGAATAAATAACCATGAACTTCAAATTAGACACAGTTATGTTAAAGATAGCTATTCTGTAATTGTCCAGTCATTGAAATTTGTAATAAGTTCTAAGCATGTTTTGCTGGTTATGATACTTATTTCCTCTGTTACAACTTTGACTGTTCAGTGTGATAGTTGTGCTTAATTGTGGTTGCATGGGAACCACAATACTTTTAAGCACTTTCTTTGAATGATAAGGAAATAATATATTTAAAATCTTCCAGTTTTCCGCTTTATTAAAAAAAAAAAAAGCCCTGACATTTAAGTAAATTGTTTTCCTTTACAGGAAATAATCTGAATTTTAAAATATAAATCAGTAGAAATGTTATTGAAGAGCTCCCTTTAGTAGAGTCTTTTATTTGAAGATACCAACAATTGCTTTATGATTTGAAATGAATTAAGTGAATCTCCTTGACTAAATCAGAAGTTCCAACTATTTGCCATAAATTATTATGATCACTAAATGAGAGCTATAGTTCTACCCATTTCCTTTCAACCAATATTTCTCTTTACATCTAAATCTAGAAGCATAAATACTCCTTAAAATCTGAATTATAAGTGACCTCTTAAATGGTGTTAACTTTTATTCAATTTGTTCAAATAAATTTAAGAAAGCTAAAAAAATAACAATTTTCTTTTTCTTTATGTATGCCTTTTTAAAATAGATATTACTGTATATATCCATAACGTATTTTGCCAATAACTCATATAAATTAGAATTATATATAGGTTGCCCAATACAGATAAAATGCATTATACTAACATTATTCAATTGATTGCTACCACCTTCTAATATTAATAACCAATTATACATTAAATGTCATATTATTATTAACTTGAGGTCTACTAAGTTAAATTTCTTGATATTATGTAGGGTGTCAAATGGGAACTACATTTATCAGGATGATCACTTAGTAAATTATATAATGTCAAATCACTGGAGTGTACACCTGAAGCTAATATAATATTGTGTGTCAGCTGTAATTGGGAAATTAAAAAATGATTATATAGATATATAAACAAGTAAATAGATAAAGTTTTCTTATAGTAGATTTATACTTTATTGAAGTAAGCTTTTGGATTATCATCATAATTCTTTTGTTTCTTGGCCAGAGTTTACTTTTAAATATAGATTCATAAAACTATTTTAAAACTTTAACCTCATGGGTTAAAATAAATATTCAATTTAATAGTTTTACTTATTGTTATTTATACTATCCCATATTCTTGGTCACAATTCATAAACTCAGGTTCAGACCATCACTACCTCTCATCTGGGTAATTGTATTAGTTTTCTAACTTACTTAGATTCAGTAATTTTCCCCATAAAGAGAGTCATTTAAAGAAACCATAGGTAAGAACCTGCAATTTCCTTACTTAACATTTCTTCAGTAGATTTACATTGCCCTTAGACTTAAACACAAACCTTTACATGCCTCAGCCTGTTTACTTTTCTAAGATTACCTCAAAAAATATTAGCTCTTGATTAATATACAAGTGTTAGTTCTTCTTTGTTAGTTCTTGGACTAACTTGAGTTCTTCCTTAGCTTAGACCTTTCCTGTGTCCTGTTCCTTCTGCCTTGGAAACCATAACTCCTTTCAGAAGTCCTCACTTTTTCTTGTCTTTTCTTGGCATATCAAGTCCTAGCCATACCTGCAGCATTCTGCTCCATCCCGATTCCTATATCCATTCTAAAGCCCCACATTCCCCATCAGTTTTGGTTAAGAACATATTATTATTTTAAAAAATAACATAATCACTTATTTGCATCTCAGATACTGTTTTTTTTTTTTTAGTCTTCCTAAAGAAGGTAAGTTCCATGATGATGTAACATTCATTTCTAGCCTAGCATATTGCCCAAAACACAGTGTAGGCCTTCTTATTTCCTAGGAGGATAAAAAGGTTAAATTGATTGAAGTAATATTGATTTCAGAAGCTCAACAATTTCAGATATTTATTTTAAGCAGTTTTATTTAGTAGAAAAATATTTTATTTCTTTTAGTTAAAAGAAATAATGATGATTACAATTATGTTTCTTATATGAGTAGTAACACCAGAGAGTTACTATTATTGAGCATTAAATTGGATTCATTCCTGAAAGACAAAACAAACTGGAGAAATGCTATGGTTTTCTGTTTCCTTTATCAGTAGGTAAAAGCATACCATTTCATCATAACAAATACTTGTCTTCTTTCATGTAAAAATTGAGAGAAATTGTCACATATGTGATTATACAAGGTAGCACAATAAACAAAATGTGCAAGCATATCTTTTAAAAAATCTTTGCAATTTGCCTATCAATATTGACTTCTATGAAAACAGAGTGATATACTTAACTCAGTAAACACATTTATAGGAGAATAGGAAAGTAAAGAGGTTGAATAATTATTCAATATATAACCATATTTACAAAGTGCATAAGTACTGGTGGAGCTTTATTTTAAAAAAAGTGACAAAGCTATTTTTCTCATGGCCTCATAGTGAAAAATCAAGATCAAACTGTTGTGGGGACAGATGCTTCATTTAGTAACTATTTCACTTTCAATGAAAAATCTTATAAATTTAGGAGCAGGGGAAAAATAAAGCATTAAGGACATGAAGAGAAAATTTCAAAAGATAAAGATTTGACCAAAACCGATTTTGCTCAGTGGATGGAGCATCAGCCGGTGGATTGAAAGGTCCCAGATTTGATTCCTGTCAAGGGTACGCACTTTGGTTGCAGGCACATCTCTAGTAGGGGGTGTGCAGGAGGCAGCTGATTGATATTTCTCTCTCATCCATGTTTCTAACTCTCTATCCCTCTCTCTTCCTCTCTATAAAAAATCAATGAAATCTATAAAGGCGTATATATATATTTTTTTTTTAAAAGATAAAGATTCATAGTTAATTTAAACTATGTCACATTCAACTCTGAGAAGGTAGATAGTTCATAATCATCTGCTGTGATATATACTTCCATACCATAGTCGATTTTACCTAAACCATAATCTCATTTCTCATTAATTATTTGTGTGTTTTTCTTTGTTGTTGTTGTTAGTCAACTCTTGGCACAATAAGGCTATATAATAAATTACTCTAAAAGAAGTGGCACACAAATCAAACTCATTTCTAACTCTTGTGCCTATGATTTGATTGGAGTTTATTTGATCTATGGCTTTCATCATTTCTTGAGCATGGATTTGGTTTAGATCTATTCCTTGCATTTCTCATTCTTCTGGAACAAGAGGGTTTCTGAAAGTGTGTCCTTCTCCTGGCAAAGGCAGGAGAACAGGGCAAGTCCAACCATACAAGTACTTTTCAAGCTTCTCCTCACATTTTTTTTTCCTATCAATCCATTTGTCAAAGTAAGTTACATGGCCAAAGTCCATGGAGGTAAGAGGAAGAGACCAATATTTGGAGTACAATGACCTAATCTACATGGAATATAATAGCTAATGGACTGTTCCAAATATTTTATATATTTTATGACATATATCGTACTGCTTTTGTAGGGGCTGTTATTGCAATAAGTTAAATTGTTTAAGAATTCCTGGGCAGCCTAAACTGCAACATTTTTCATGAATCATAAACAAAATTTCAAAGAACTCATTTTTGATTTCTAAAAGGCATATTACTTTAAAATTTTATTTTGAGATATTCAGATAAACATGCAGTTACAGAAATAATACATAGGGATTCCATATACTTTCAACCAGTTTCTCCCTTGCAAACACTAACTATACTAATAAAAGGTAATATGCTAATTAGACTGGATATCTTCTGGACATTCTCTGGATGTCCTTCTGGACAAAGCCACAGTGGCAGGGGCCAAGGCAAAGTTGGTTAGGGGCGATTAGGCTGGCAGGAGAGAATGGTTAGGGGTGATCAGGCAGGCAGGCAGAAGTGATTAGGGGTGATCAGGCAGAAACACTGGTTAGGGGTAATCAGGCAGGCAGGCAAGTGAGTGGTTAGAAGCCAGAGGTCCCGGATTATGAGAGGGATGTCCAACTGTCGGTTCAGGCTCAATCCCGCAGGGATTCTGGATTAAAGAGGGTGCCGGCTGGGCTGAGGGAGCCTCCCTCCATCTACCAATTTCATGCACTGGACCTCTAGTCTATAATAATAAAAAGATAATATGCTAATTAGACAGGATGTCTTGGGACATCATTCCATATGTCCTTCTTGATGAAGCCAGGTCTGGAGGGTAGCCAGCCCAGGTCCCAGGTGCCTGCTGAGAGCAGGAGGAGGAAAGCCGGTGCCAGCAGCCAGGGGAAAGAAGGCGTACTCTTGCACGAATTTTCGTGCATTGGGCCTCTAGTAGTATAACAGTAGCACCGACATTTCTCTCAAGTTTTACAACAGTGGATGTTGCTACTATCGACCGACTTTATTTAGATTTCACCAATTTTACATGCACAATGTGTCTGTGTATGCAATTTTATGTGTAGATTCATATGAACACCACCACAGTAAGACACAAATAGTTCAATTACAGGGATCCCTTGTGCTACGCATTTATAGACACAGCCAAAGTCTCTTCTCCTCTAAGTACTCCCAGCAATTATTGTTATCATTACTTTTTTAAAGGCTTTTTTCTATGTTTTCCACCTCCTCCACTTGGACAGTGTCAGACATTCACTTGCCTTAAAACAGACAATAATTACTTTAGCTCAGCAAAAAATAAGCTCACAATGAAATTAATATAATAATAAAAATGGATGGCTTGGAAAAATAAGCCAAGTCAGTTATAGTAAAAACTCCTTTATTACCCAAACTTCAAATAAAACTGTGCCTGTGTCATTAATAGCTTCAACGTAACCAAAAGAATGAATATCCTACATATGTAAAATAAGAACGTAACATAGTTAGGGCAATTGACTTTTATCTCAAACCATGATTTTCAAGAATAGGCAATTCTAGTACTTTTCAATCGTATTTATCTGAAGAGCATATGTATGTGCTAAGAAAACAAACAAAAAATACTTATAACAATGCTTTATCTAATTGCAAATTTCTTGAACTCTGGAAGAGGTGAATTTAATACCATTTATTTTTCTCATTTTCTTCACACATGTGACTTATTTCGCCTTTCCTCACACCTTTTAATTCTGTGTTTCCATCTCTGAATGTTACTTGTCTGGTGCTGGTAAAAGGCTACTCTGAGAGACTTGGTAAAGTCCTTAAAATCTGTCTAGGACACTGTTATCTGCTCCCTCCATCAAGTATCTATTGTTCAGTGTTGAAACTCTGATGCCTTCAGAATCAAATTCAAAAGAAGAAAAAGGTTTTGCACAGCAGGTACACTTATAAAATTGTTTTAAAATCAAGTCTTTAAGGGGATAATGAAGATAAAGTGAGTAAAACTGTTAACCTAGCAATCAGAAGAAGGTCCTATTCATACTTGTACTTTGTAAAAGGAAAATACCTTTTTAAAAAACCTGATTTTTAAAGTGATGTTTTTAGAAGACTAATCGGAATAACATTTTTCTACTGACCTCAATCTGTAAGACGGTGACAGATTGGTTTTTATTATTATTTTTTTTACTGTGAAAGGAAATTTCTCCTACCATTTGAAGAAAAAAAAAATAGTAGCAAATAATGTTGACTGCATGCTATACAGAGAAGCCTAGAAGGCAGGGGATGAGAGCTCTAGGGGAAATTGATTATTTTGTAGCATTAAAATATATGGTCAGGTAAGAAAATTTTTTATTGACCATTCACAGTAATCTAACTAATAATAACTCTTTTGAATGGTTCTAATATATTGAGAGATCTCTTCTACAAATAGTTTTGTGCTAATCCATTACCTGCCCCTGTATTGAGTTATCCTTAAATGTAAAGAAAAAAAGGCAAATAAGTCTGTATTTATTTATCTAACATTATTAATTTAAAATAAGTGTCTAAAAAAAATGTACCAAACAGAATTAACATATCTACAGCTTTTGTTAAGGGAATCCTCAGAAGAAAAATTAGAAACATTAAATTGATGAAGTTTTCTGCTCCTTTGATTCAGTCAAATTCTGAAGCTATTGTTCATCAAAGCACAGTAAAATACAGTTTTGATGTGTTCATCATAAGACTCTTGGTAGTGCTCTAAGACACAATTGCCAAATATTTATGTGTCTGCCACTTCACCCTTTCTTAGCAGAGGAGATACCATTTCTCACCTCCATTCACAAGGGTAATTGACAGAAGCTGAACCAGTCCTAGTGTCCTTCCTAGCCTCCCAATTTTGTGAGCTGAGGATGGTCAAGCCAGTCCAACCAGACTCCTTTACCGGGTTGCTGTAGGCATTCACCAAGGCCTAGAGGAATACTTACTCCTCTCTGATTATGAAAGTATGAAAGAGTAAGGTTTAAACCACAGAACTGCTTGTGATCCTATTTTCCTACAAAATATAGAAATCTTTGTTTCAACAGAACAGATGGAAGCTATGAATTAAACGCATGCCAACCTGAACTAGAGATGGAGAGTGAGAGTGAGGGCCAAGAGGGAGACAGAGAGAGAGAGTGAGTTCGAGTTACTGGATGCAGTTATTTAAAGGACAATATTACTCTGCTCTCTTAATAGTTTGGTGGCGTAAAAGAGTACATATTTCTCATTTTTAAATTAATGGGTTGGAATCTCTACCATTTCTATCTAAAATAATTTTTAAAATGTGATTTTATTTTTTTTAAAAGTATGATTTCCTACATTCTGATTAGTTTTAAGGGTAGTTTTGAGTCTTTGGTCTTTTAAAAAAGGTAATTACTACTTGTTCTTATGTTAAAAAACAAATTCAGGATTGGACAAAGGAAGGTTTATGGTTTTGAGGACACAAAACACAGAGTTAATAAAGCCATTATAATAATCATAACCTGCTGCATGTCTTTATCCATAGGAACAATGGTAAAACTACTTTTTGCCCACTCTTGTATTTTAGGAGTTTAAGTTTGTAACCCCTATACTCTATCTCAGTACAGGTTTTCTCCTCTTATATTGGGCAGGCCCTGATGCATGAAAATCCATGCAAGAGTAGGCCTTCCTTCCCCTGACTGCTGACAATGGCTTCCCTTCTGCACCCGGGACTAGGGCTTCCTCCTCCAGCTGCCTGCAGGCACCCAGGACCCAGCTGGCTTCCCTCCAGCCCTGGCTTTGTCAGGAAGGACATCGGAATGATGTCCAGAAGACATTTGGTCTAATTAGCATATTACCCTTTTATTTTTATTTTTTTAAATATATTTTATTGATTTTTTACAGAGAGGAAGGGAAAGAGATAGAAATTTAGAAACATCGATGAGAGAGAGACATCGATCAGCCACCTTCTGCATGCCCCACAGTGGAGATGTGCCCGCAACCAAGGTACATGCCCCCGACCGGAATCGAACCTGGGACCTTTCAGTCCGCAGGCCGATGCTCTATCCACTGAGGCAAACCAGTCTCAGCATCATATTACCCTTTTAATATTACAGATAATACAGAACTTCTCTTTTCAAGATTAAATTCATTGGTATGGAAAATATTCTACATTAATTCACATTTCCCCAAACATTTTTAATCAAAATAAAGTTATCTGAATGTTATACTAATGCTATATAAAACAGATAAAACTGTTGTGTTTATGTTCAGGCTGAAGCAGGTGGGGTGTATGGAGTCACATCTAGTTGGTTTCACCCAAAACACATGCAGCAACTGCAGCATCATCGTGGAATTTAGGAAACCCATGAGACTTGAAAAACAATGACTCTATACCATATTGTTAACCAGATATCACACTTAGCCTTAGGAACTCCATTATAGAACTAGAGGTCCGATGCTTGAAATTCGTGCAAGGGCCTTGGTCCCAACCCACGCCCTTGTTGCCAAGGCCAGGGGCCTCTGCAGCCTCTGCAGCAGCCCCAACCCACTGCACCTTTGTCTGGATGAAGGATGGCTGTGAGGATGTCCAGTCTAATCTAACTATTGTGTTTTTATTATTATAGACTAGTAGCCCAGTGCACAAATTTGTGCATGGAGGGAGGGTGTCCCTCAGCCCGGCCTGTACCATTTTGCAATCCGGGATCCATGGGTCCTAATGCTCCCCTGCTTGCCTGCCTGATTGCCTCTTACCACTCTGTCTGCTGACCTGATCACCCTCAACTGCCCCTTCCCACTGTCCTGCTCATCTACCCCGTGCCAGCCTGCTCACCCCCAACTGCTCCTGCCTTGCTGGCCTGCTTGCTCCCAGCTGTCCCCCCCCCCAGACTGCTCACCCCCAACTGCCCTCCCTGCCAGCCTGCTTACCCCCAACTGCCCCTCATGCTGGCCTGCTCACTGTCCTGGTCTAATTAGCATATTACCCTTTTATTAGTACAGATAGTATCAGACTTTACCAGAAGAGCTGTTTTACTTTATTTTTCAAGTAATGAATAGGTGGTGGACTAAAATTAAACATGCAGAAGCAGCTCTGGAGAAGAAAGAGTGAGGAGGTTGAGCTGGGAGCTGAAGGGGGGTAGGGGACTATGCATTCCTGCGAGCCCAGATCACCAGGCTGCTATTATGCCTCTGGCTGTTTTGCTCATTTTTAAGCCCCATGAACTGTCCTCAAATAAGGGCACCTATTTAAACCAACTAAAAATAAATTTCTTATTAGTGGCTTAAAGACAACTGGTATGCTTCACATCCCACTCAACCATCGGTGCAGTGGTTTTAAAATTCTTTGAGGTCTCGTAAACCTTCTGCATTATACATCAGTACTCGTGCAACAGTAGACAATTTAAAGATCCCTCAGAGAGCAGAATTTAAAGTTCAACCATTCTGAAACACTGCAGGAAGTCTGGACAAGAAGGGAAAATGGCGAAAGTGAAATGTGCCAATTTCAGAGAGATACAACTTTTTCAGATAGGTAGAATTTACATTTAATAATATTTTTAAGTTTCTCAAGAGCTTTTTCAGTTTATTTTATAGCAACTTTGTGAAGTAAGTAAAGGCTTGAATCACAGTAGGCATTACATGTGTTATTGGTTTTGTAGTGATATGTTGTTCATGATCATCAACTCCCAAATAATATTTTGAACATCCAAACAAGAGTACAATATTGCATTAATTGTTAGGAACTATGCCATAGAAACACTCTCTCTATATATACAGAGTTCTGACCTACATTGCATTCTAACAGAGCCAGTCATGGACTGTTGGGGTATGAAAGGGCCCACAAAATGCAAATCCTACCTGGAATAGCTACCATTATTTGGAGTATCACAAACACTAGATATTACTTTCTTTCATGTTAAACTGGAAATACAAGCTCAGATTTGTAGCTCTGCAATTTTATTTGACATTTATCTTTTTCTGTAGGTTTTATACGATTGCTTTGTTAGGATTGGATATTGAGAGAAATATCTTGCCTGCTTTAGTGAAGTGACATGGAAATTCAAAAATGATTAAGTTTATGTTACCCATGATCATTTGTGAAGTGGACATCAAGAAAAATGGCCATCAACCGCCCTGTGTAAATTATCTTGAGGTTCAAGTCTATATGTATGTACACCCAGATATGTTCAATGAAGAAAAGGAGCTATATAAAGGTATTTCAATTCAATTTCTCAGTATGCTTAGCAAGTATACTAGTAACAAACACATCCAACTATAGGAAAGATCAACATAGAAAAACTGTCAATTTAATGGTAAAAAGTTAATTAAATATGGCTATCTAAAAATTAGTGGAAATTAACAAGTAATTTTCCCCAGTGGTTATCATTATGTGAAGAAATTAAGAAAAATAAAAAAACAAAAAGTATCTAATACCCTTTTTATTTCTTTGTAAAGTTATATAATTACCATATAGAATTTTTTTTCCTAATAAAAATATTTCATTTAAACATGTAATTTCTAACTTCCCCTTCCCACCATGCACTCTAAGAAAAGCCATTTGGATAACACATAATTTTGTCTTTCACAGAGCAGAAATCTTACCAAGACCTGATTACCTTTCACAAATTGAGAAACAATATGCTGTATTGCTGCTTTGTTGCATTTTTTAACAATTCCTAAGGTCTTGAGTTTCTATTTTTAAAATATTTCCTTTAAATAATCACATAGTTGTTGTTTTTTTTTACTCACTTTTCCAGTGTCACATAATGTTGTAAATACAGCTACATGTAAGGAACTGTTTTTTGTTTTATTTTTTATTTTATTTTAACTGAACCATATAGTATATAGGTTTGGACTTTATGACCAATAAAGGAAAGGTTTTCTAATTATGTCAACAAAGTCATGTTGACTTTAACTCTCAAGAAAGGATGGTTTCATTTTTGTAATAATTTTCTAAAATCAACACTAATGAAAAACATACTTTTGAATAGCTCATAAAATAAGGCAAATTTTCTTTAACAATCTACTTTAAATTTTTTCACATTATGAAGGCTTATAGAGAACTGCTGTTCCTCATTTTGTCCTGGATTTGACATCTATGCTAATAAAAGGTTAATATACTAATTAGACTGGGTCGACTGGACGTCTTCTGGACATCTGACTTCCTTCCAGAAAAAGCCACAGTGGCTGGACCAAGGCAGAGGCAGTTAGGGGCAATCAGTCCAGCAGGGGAGCAAGCAATTAGGGGTAAGATCAGGTCAGCAAGGGGGAGCAAGAAGTTATGGGAGAGATCAGGCCGGTGCAGGGGAGA
>PVJN01009151.1:38791-61999 GCA_004026805.1 Lasiurus borealis | reverse complement strand
ATTTTTAGATTCGCCAAATAGTATTGTAGACTCTCACACACAAACACACACATACACACACATCTCAGACTACATTTAATGCAGTTGTAATGCTGGTGTTGAAAGCAAACTAATCTCCATTAAAGCAGTGGCGAGAGCCTTAGATACCATGATCAGAGGAAATACCTTGCTGTATTTAAGGTAGTAGTTTGTGTCATGTCAGCTTACATTGGACTTATTTTCTTACAGCCATTATTCTGACTGCAGGGAGCCAATGTTTACATTGCAAGGGCCGGCGCCTGAATTTCTATCCCTCTAGCGAATGCTTTTCCTTTCTTGTTATTGAACAACTCCACGTGAACACCAACTCGGTAGCTGTGGCTCTCCATCTTAAAAAGTGATCATCACAGCCTCTTAGAGCCGCCCAGGACCTGCCCCTCCACCCCCATCCCACCTCTACTGATGTCATATGCTGCTTCATGTATGTGCTTGACTTTCACAGACAAGGGAACAATATACTGTCAGATATTATCTAAGAATGGACACTTCCCTCATTTCCTCTAAGTTATTTTCTCTTTAGCTGTACTGTTCATTCACTCATTAATCATCCAACCCTTATTTATCGAGCACTTCATATGAACCAAGACTGTTCTAGGGGCTGGCGATCTCAAGACCTCAGGATCTTACAGTCAGGTTTCGCAGATGAAGATAAAGCTGCCTCAGCTTTCTAGGATGTTGCCTTTTAAATACCCCATGCCCATCTCCATGTGAATTATTAAATAAGTGTTTCAAACTGTAAAGGGTTATAGAGATGGGCTCTAATTATTGTTGTGGCTTCATTGTGTGGTTACAGTTGATAAGACACTTTGGTCTAGTAAGTAGCAGCCTAATCGTACCCCCTGAATGGCTGTTTTATGTCTCCTGCCTCTGCTTACATTCCCTAATTACTGTCTTTATCTTCGAGAAGCATTTCCCCACCAGAAGCCATTTCACAAAGCCACAAGAGCTGTGCGGTGCTGCTTCCCTTACAACCTTCAGACCTCACCCCTTTACAAGTTCACATGGGCTCCTAGTGACTGATGGGTCCTTTGCGCTTTCCACTTGGGTTCCCTCCTTTGGCGTTTTTCCAAAGGACCACCTGCCTCCTGAGCAGTAAAACATCATAGGTTCTGATTCGGTGGAACTGCCATGAGACCCAGGAGTCAGCCTTTTTAAAAATATATATTTTATTGATTTTTTACAGAGAGGAAGGGAGAGAGATAGAAAGTCAGAAACATCGATGAGAGAGAGACATCGATCAGCCACCTCTTGCACGCCCCACAGTGGAGATGTGCCTGCAAGCAAGGTACATGCCCCCAACCAGGGACCATTCAGTCCTCAGGCCAACGCTCTATCCACCAATCCAAACTGGTCTCAGCAGGAATCAGCACTTTAACCAACACCTCGGGCGAATCAGTTGTAACTGGTGAGTCCTATAAAACTTGGCAAAACACCACCACAAACTATGTGTCAATATTTTCTCATATCCCTTGTCCCTATCATAGTGTCCATCATCTTTTACTCTATGTAAGTAGCTGGTGCTACCTGTATATATAGTAGTATTGGGCCCACTCTATAGCCACGTCTCTCAGGTATTCCAGAAAGAAGACGAAGGTTACTTGAACAATTACTCAAATCAAGACATTTTTCTCCTGCAATTGGTTTTCCAAACCATTCATTTTAAATGGTGGAAAGATTTAACAATTTAAAATGGACCTTAACTTTGTGGGTAGAAAAGCACCCATCCCATATCCTACCGATTCTGTTTTATTGCCCACAAAGGCCTCCTGTGAGGTGCCCAGGACTGAGGGAAGACCCCCCTGCAGCAAAAGCCCCCAAGAACCAGTTGGTGGTGGGTAGATCTAGATTGCTGAATGCTTCCTTCCTCCCTTTGAGGTTTTGCTTTTGCCACTACCGCGTTGTTTACATCACCTAAAAATTCAATAACAGAGCCCCCAGTTGGCAAGAAAGAAATCACTGGTGCTATTTTTATATCTGGACCTCACATCTAATAGACGTCAGTGGGCGTGAGGCACAGTCATTTAAGCATGTTGATGTTGTGTGTGGGTCTGCGCGGAATGCGGCAGTTGCCATGGCATCTCCATGCATGGTTTCTGTGAAGGTAGTGCTGATTGAATCTATAAAAAGATAAGCACAGAGAGAGATGTTTACAAAACCATTTTCTGGTGAAATCGTTCAAGCGGCGCCGTCTCTCTGGGCGCGTTTTGTTCCAGTCCACGTGCGTCATTCGATGTTTCTTTGATGGTAGATTTTCAGACGTGTGGAGGGCTGATTGAGTCTCTCACTGGTGATTTATTAAATCATAAAGCTCACGGTGTGTTGCTGAGAATGAAAGGTGTTTTTTTTTATATAGTGTTTATGTGTATTCTTAGCTTTTATGCCTGTACTGTGTCCTGGAGAAGGTGTTTAAATTAAAATTTTTTTAGAGATCAAATGTGCCCTAACTCAGTGGTCGGCAAACTGCGGCTCGAGCCACATGCAGCTCTTTGGCCCCTTGAGTGTGGCTCTTCCACAAAATACCACATGTGGGCGTGTATGTGTGATACGATTAAAACTTGATGGCCCATGCGCAGAAGTCAGTTTTCTGCTCTCCAAAGAAATTTCTTTCGTGGTACTGTTGATAGTTGGCTCTGTTGACTAATGAGTTTGTCGGCCACTGCCCTAACTCAAACAACTCTGTTGTAATTTCATACCTAAGTGATATTTTTCAAGGTAAAGTGGAGAATCACTCCCTGTGACCTCCACCAGAAGCCTGAGTGACAGGCTGAAGTATTTCAAGTTCAGTTTTTGGAAGTCAGATTTTACTCTACCACTACCTCTGGGACATTAAGAATCACTCCTCTGCTCTGGACCTGCGTTCGTTTGTTTGTTTTTTCTGCTTTAAAACTGAGAGAGCTATCTAGAAAAACTCTAGGTTCACTTCTGCTGTTAAATATGATTGTGTACATGCACATGTGTGTATGTATGTAAACTTATATCATTACATGTCAAATTTGCTTAAGGAAGGGTCATGGTTCTTAGAAAGCAGATAGTTCCCTTTAGATATATTCTAGCACAACTTGAAATGCATAGATTTCAACACAAAAGGCAAGTGAATTTTTTTTCTCTCTTCCCAAGTCCATTATTAATTTTTGGTGAGACACAGTGGAAAGAGGCTTGACTTTGAAGTCGGAGAAAAGAGGCTAAAACTGAGCTTGGCTACTAATGACTTGAATACCTGGGAGGGACTTGATTTGAAGTTAGATAAAAGTTCAAGGCCAGCCGAGACCTGTTTGGCTCAGTGGATAGAGCGTCAGCCTGCGGACTGAAAGGTCCCGGGTTCTATTCCGTTTGGGGGCATGTACCTTGTTTGCGGGCACATCTCCAGTGGGGAGCGTGCAGGAGGTGGCTGATCAATGTCTCTCTCTCATCGATGTTTCTGACTTTCTATCCCTCTCCCTCTCTGTAAAAAATCAATAAAATATATTAAAAAAAAAAGTTCAAGGCCAGATTAGAAATGAATGCAGGTACTGTGCATGGCTATCTCTCAAATGAATTTTATAGATTAAACCACTGAGGAGGATTTTCAGAAAAAGAAGTATTCACAATAAATATTTATAAATATTTATACGTGGAAGATAAATTGAGGCTCAGTTATTTATGAAGCAAATTTCCAGTCTCCCCTCCCCGTTCCCCTGAGGGAAACATAGTTTTGGTCACACAGAAGTGAGTGGCTCAATACTTCATCTGAGCAGTTACATGTCTGTTGGCATAATGCTTATTGTCTTCCATTGGGTTCCTGAGAAGCAGATGGGGGGAGGGGAGGGAGTGGGATGGAGACTTACTTACATGGAAACATTTTACTGGGCATGCTCTGGGAGGGACACACCTGTGAGGAAGAAGGATGTAGGGAAGGCATGAGGGGACAGAGAAGAACGCTGACCTGCTTTGTGGATGCAGCTGATTTCTTAGCTGATTCTACAGGGAAGTCTGGAACTGGATGGTGCTTAAGATGTCTCAAGTTGAGACAAGAGAGTGGAGCTTTTCCCATTTGTCATTGTCTGGTCATAGGCCACAGGTTAGCCTGTGGGGGGTGGTTCCCTGGAGCTGAGAGCAATGCCCAGTGAGGATACATCTGTGGGCATCTGCCCCCAACATTTTCAGCTGCTGAGGATGAGTGCATTGGCCTTGAAGGGGGATCCAGGAGGAGTACCCAGAATCCACTCTGCTTATTTCTATGCATATAAAACAAGGTGATTGATTCAATGTCCTCAAAAAAAGAATTTTTATGATAGAGTAAGTTAGGCAAGCATATTCTCCTAAAGAACTATATTTCATATTGTTATGCAAAAAGTTCCGTTAAGACCTATGGAAATAAATCTATAACTGTTACAATCTTATTTCACCATTTGAGTCTGTTTTGGAATGTCACCAAATATCAATATGCCTACATAATTATATCCTATTAAACATTTTTTTTGGAAATTTCTTATTTATAAATAAATTACTAGGGTAACTACTACTTAATAGTGTTAATGCTTAGAAAATATTTTTATCATTTCAGTCATTCTTGAGAATGAAATAGAAAAATGTGTACGTGCCACACACACATGCATATACAGGCAAACACATGCACATATAGGCACACACACATGCTCATTTCTCATTCTACCTCTCCAGTTCATGAACTGGATGACTTGCACTGGTGGTAACAAGATAACAGTTAACTGTGTATTCAAGTTTAGATTATCTTTACAAGATTTTTGTTGTTCTTGTTTAAATAACCATTTATTCAAAAAAACATTTACTAAGGGTCTGAACATTTGCTATAGAAGCTGAATGTAAGCTCCATAAAAGCAGAAATTTTCTATTTGACTAACCAGCATCAGATACAGTATTTAGCACCACAAAAATCCTTGCTCAGTGAGTGGATGTTGGGCAGAAGTGATTAGGCACTGTGCTGGGTACTGGGAACACAAAGTAAACATAGATTGTGGTTCCTGCATTGCAGAGGCTCAGATCCAGAGGGAACCTTCATCACAATGAAAGATCCAGGAGGGAACTTACTATGTAAATGGTTGCAAAAATATTACCTGTGATAGTTAAAAAAATCTCACACAGATAAAATATGCAGTCAGTAATTCCCTTCTCATGTCTATAAAACTAGAGGCCTGGTGCACAAAATTCATGCAAGAGTAGGCCTTCCTTCTCCCAGATGCCGGCACTTGGGACCCTGGCTTCCCTCTAGCCACCAGCAGGCACCCAGGATTCGGGTTTCCCTAGCAGCCCTGGCTTTGTCTGTAAGGTCATCCTGAAGGATGTTTGGAAGGACATCTGGTCTAATTAGCATATTAAGCGTTTATTATTATAAAGATACTCAAGACCCGAGAGTATTGAGAGTATTGGTGGTTGTTGTTTTCATTTTTAGGGATGCTAGGAAAAGAAATGATAGGATGGGAAAGAGACTGAGGTGGGTGGTTAGAATTGGCATGAGTGGTAGGAAAGTGGCAAAGCCATATGTCTATTACCGATGTACATTCTTTTTAATTCTTTGAGCATGTAGTTAAATATGCTGAGAGCATTTAGGGAGAGGGCATAACAGTATTTGGAATCAGGCCTGCACTGTATGTTGATAATGGAATTCTTGCTGTAATTTTTCAACCCTCTGGCTAGTTGTAGGGCTACATCACATCTGCCAGCACTGTATCTTCCCAAACTGCCAACCGCATCGCCTCCACATTTTGGCTCTCTTCAAGTGCCTCCTCCCTCCCAATTCCGCTAACCTCCTCCAAGCCAACAGGAGCCTGGCTTTGGATTGTCAGGAGCTAATGTGTTCAAGACAGATGGCTTAGGATTTGAGGGAATGAGCACCTGTAGTATGGTCAAGGCCAGGAGATGCTCAAAGGTGCAAATGAGAAGATGGTTTGGCAATGATCCTTGTGTAGGAAGAAGTGAAACAAAATAACGGCGATTCTATTTATTTGGGAATTTCTGATTTATAAATAAATTACTAGGGTAACTACTACTTAATAGTGTTCATACTTAGAAAATATTTTTATTGTTTCCATGCTCTTGGCTAAACATGTATACACTGTATTAGAAGCCTAAAATCGAAGTTGTAGGTCTCCTCTGCTATTTCAGCTTTATGACCTGATTGTGACTCAGTCTTCTTCACATCATTTTATTTCTCTCTCTCTTTCTTTCGTAGTCATAAGAATATTCATGATCTGTTTGGGAATAGGAAGTAAAAGATCAGCAAGTTTTATGGCTGTTAGTTTTACGTTTCACTTTTTATACTGCCTAAGTATATCAAAATCTTTTCCCTTATTGTTATAATTTCTAATTTTTGCCGTGTTTCTCTATTGGGTGCTTATTTGTACTTTATTATTTTACAATAATGAAGCAATATCCCTAGCACTATGATGGCTTCTTTTTCTAAAACAGACTTGGAATTGCATAGTATGATTGGCTACTTCTTTACTCTAAATATCAAACCTCCTGATAGAACATTTTAAAATTAAATCTATTAGAATAACATTGGTTAATAATATTATATAGTTTTCAAGTGTACATTTCTATGATACATGATCTGTATATATTGTATTGTATACTTACCATCCAAGGTCAAACCATCTTCCATCACTATACACTGAGTGGCCAGATTATTATGATCTCTGAATGCATAATAATCTGGCCACTCAGTAAATATATATATATATATATATATATATATATATATATAATAGAGGCCTGGTGCATGAATTTGTGCATGTGTGAGGTCATGGGCAGTTGGCCTGCTTGCCTACTGGTTGAACTCCTGGTTGCGGGGAAAATTTGCATATTAGCCTTTTATTGTATAGGATATAAAGTGACTGTTACAACAGAGATCATAATAATCTGGCCACTCAGTATATATTTTACATCCTTTCCTTTACTAGCCCTCAGCACCTTCCCTCTGGTAACCACCATACTTTTGTCTGTGTCTATGAGTTTTTGTTTCTTTTTAAAATATTTTTATTGATTTCAGAGATGAAGGGAGAGAGAGAGATGAAATATCAATGATGAGAGGAATCAACAGGCTGCCTCCTGTACACCCTACACTGGGGATGGAGCCCCCAATGGGGGCATATGATCTCCTGGCTCATACATCAACATTCAACCACTGAGTCATGCCAGCTGGGCTGATTTTTTTTTCTTCTTTGTTTATTTGTTGCTTTCAATTTTTTGAATCAGTGAAGATTGATTGCTCTGGCTCTCAATGTTTCTACACAGTTGCATGCCCTTAAAAATGTAGTCGGTATGAAGTAGCTAAATATTCTTCATGAGAAAAGTAAAATGATAAATGGAATATGGATAAGAATTCAAAGTGACGGTTGCCTAGGTACAAATCAGAACATTTGGCTAACTGCACAGTATTTGGCACCGCACCACGTAGTCTGGGATGGAAATTTACTTCGACTTGCATTTATCAGAGGCTTTGCATGAGATGTTTTCTCAGTTTCCCCTAGCCAGTGGATAGCTCAATCCAAAGCCCTTACACCCTCACCTGATCTCCCCGAGTCTCTGGCTAACCTTGTAATCTGCCGTCTTTAAAGAAGCTCTCACTTAAAAGTAATTGTCAGCAAAAGGAGACATCTGCAGCCATGTAAAAAAATCTAGACGCTCCAATTTTCTTCTCGGCGTTGGCTATCATTTTGCTCCAGTGACTCTGTGGAAATGACAGTTGTCAGCAGGCATCCTTCCTCCCTTGGCCCTCGTTCACCTGCCATTGGAAGGGTACTTCCACATTCCAATCTGTCCTTTCCTTCCGTCCTGTCCCTCCATCCATCTTTTTCTAGGTTGTCATAGAAGGAAAAATGAACAGAGATTGTTCAATTTCTCCTTTTCTCTCCTCCACTTAACCACGTAAGGGCTAGCTACTTTCCGATCAGAAAGCAGTGGCTTAACTTGACAAAGTGAAATTTCTAAGCAATTTTTATTTTCAGGGTGTCTTCCTGGGTCATATTACCTTCTTTCCTCATTAATGGCTCATTAAAACTGTGCAGCTTATTCTTGAAATGATAGATGCCCTCAAGTATTAGAACATCTCAAAAACTGGTACCGGTCATCTTTCTGTAAAACACGATCATTCTCAATGAATTTTTCACCAGCGGAACAATTCTTAAACAGTAGTAGAATTTTTTTTCAGGGATCCATAATCATGTACCTTTAAATACATTATGGGAATGCAGTGGGAGCAGAGTGCAGCTATTATCTGTGATTTAAACATATCTCAAAGAGACTGCCTAATAACATATACTGAATAAGCAAAACACGATAAATGAAAGATGAAAATCAGCTCTACTCTGTCTGAAGATGGTCTACAGGGAAGTCTGCTGACATTGCGTTCCCTCTTTTAGTGAGGCAACCAATACAGATAAAGAGCATGGACTCTGTAACCCATCGGCCTTGGTTCAGACACTGACTTTGCTGTGTGCTTTTGGGCAAACTGCTCAGTGTCTCTGTGCCTCTTCTGAAAACTGAGGATACTCATAGCACCCACCTCATCAGGGTGTTGTGAGCCTTCTATTTGCTAATATATACATTGCACCGAGGGCCAGTCCTGGCATGTGCTGAGCTCTCTGTATATGCCCCTCTGTTATCTGACTTAATTTAAAAATGTAGCCATAGCCGGTATGGCTCAGTGGATAGAATGTCAGCCTGCAGGCTGAAGGGTCCTGAGTTTGATTCCAGTCAAGGGCACATACCCAGGTTGCAGGCTCGATTTCCCAGCAGGGGGCGTGCAGGAGGCAGCCAATCAATGATTCTTGTCATTGATGTTTCTATATCTCTCTCCTCCCTTCCTCTCTGAAATCAATAAAATATATTTCAAACAATAAAATAAAAATGTGGTAACAAGGGATTAGGAAAAAAGAGCATTCTGTCATTAAAATCTAGTGAGTCAGCTTTACATTTTGTGTGTGTTGCATGCTGTCTATTGTTTTGGTCCCGACTCCTGACATCGCTATGAATGAATGATGTCCACAGTCCCTTGTCCTCAACAACCTTTCTGCTGACACCGACTTTTCTAGTCTTGGTTTCTTTCTTGGAATTCAGAAGAAAGCGCCTCGTGCCCTGCAGTGCCAGACGGGGAAGAAGTGACGTGTCCCGGTGCCCCTGCTTCCTCCTGCCTCAATTTCAGATGAGGCTTGTTTAAGCTTATAGCTCCCCAGGGAGTCCGGGCCACAGCTGAATCTCCACTGCTATTTACAGGGTGATGGAGGACTTCTTAATCTGGCAGATGTTAGGAGCTTGAAAGTCTAGATCTGCTTTTATATAAGCAAAGCAGGGTGCTGGGTCAGAATACTCCAAGACAGTGGTTCTCAACCTTCCTAGTGCCGAGACCCTTTAATAGAGTTCCCCATGTTGTGGTGACCCCCAACCATAACATTATTTTTGTTGCTACTTCCTAACAGTCATTTTGCCACTGTTGTGAATCATAATGTAAATATCTGTGTTTTCTGATGGTCTTAGGCGACCTCTGTGATGGGGTCGATGGACCCCCAAAGGGGTCGCAACCCACAGGCTGAGAACCACTGCTCTAAGAGTATGTTTTTCCTTTCTCTTTATCCCATTGTATTCCTTTAATGCCCAATAAACTAGGTCACATGGTGTGCATTTGAATGTATTTAATGGTAATAGTAAAAGAATCAGATACTAAAACACATTAAAAGCATCTGCCTATGACAGTGGTTGGCAAACCGCGGCTCACGAGCCACATGCTGCTCTTTGGCCCCTTGAGTGTGGCTCTTCTACAAGATACCACAGCCTGGGAGAGTATTTTGAAGAAGTGGCGTTAGAAGAAGTTTAAGTTTAAAAATTTTGGCTCTCAAAAGAAATCTCAGTCATTGTACTGTTGATATTTGGCTCTGTGGATTCATGAGTTTGCCGACCACTGGGCTATGATATTGATTTAGACAGGCTAATACAAACAGATTTGGTGAAAATTGTGTCTGACCTCTTGAATGTAATGATGGTGATGATCATTTATGGCTTATCTATTACTACTTAGACATTACTAGGATACAGGGAGCTAGTGAATTTAGTTTTCATGTTGATCATTTAATCTCCTCAGCAACCCTGTGAGGTAGTATTGCAATCTCATACATGAAGAAATGAAATGCAAAGAGGTTTGCAGCTTTTACCAAGTGACACAACAGGTTGATCATGCTCACCAGTTCCTCCACCCGACAGGGTCGCTTCATCGCCCCACCCGCTTGCAAGTTTCAGCTTCACTGAAATGTCTCCACCCCTCTCACGATTGAGACGCTCCGTTGTCTCTTTTATGTGCCTTGTTCTCCCGCTCGCTAGTAAGCTGGTGTTTATATCAATTGCCATTGTTTACTCCAAGGAATTAGGTTATTTGATGTTATTATTCTAATGTATGCCCTTTCGAGATGCAGCCACAGAGGAAAAGAGACCTTGCAAAGCTCATGCATTTTCAGAGGAGTTTATAAATAGAAGCAACATCATCCAGTCTCGTGAAATAGAGAGACAGCAGGAGAGAGGCCATCTTCAGGCCTCCCTTATCTTGTCGGGGTCACTTCTTGTTATGTCCGCGTTGACAAGCGAAAGTAATTGATCCCCTCTGCTGTGGGGAGCTGTACAGAGAGCTGTTTGCTGCGGAAGGAAGAACAATATCGTTAGCCTCTACCCATTCATCTCCTTTTAGCAGCGAGATAAAGCCACACTAGCAGCTTGGAAGAAGACAAGTGGAATGATTTACCCCTGTTTTATTGGATTCAACAAACATCAGCAGATGATTAGTCAGGATTTAAGTGTAAAATACCGGAGAGCACATTTACAGCATCGGGTCATATTTAACTCACCAGCAGGGGTAATAGTAATTCAGTATTGTCTTATCCCGAGTCGTGCAATAAAGGGTGGAACATTATTCATTAAGATGTGCACTTACAAACTAGCGATCAGTAAGTCCAAACTTTTGTAAAAAGTCAAAATAAGACATTTTTCAATAGCATTTCCTGGTTTCTTCCCCATCTGAAGTTTGTAGAGTGTGTATTATTTCCATTCCATGATAACTTTGGAGTTATTTTGTCTGGGATTCATGTGAGACAGACAACTGAATGTTCAGAGTCTTGAAAAAAAATTTCAATCGTTGTACTGTGGATGTTTGGCTCTGCTGACTAATGAGTTTGCCGACCACTGGCCTAGGTTGATGCCTGATACACATAGCGGTGCTCCTTATAGGCGTGATCCTTCATTTCACCCTTATTGCCCATCTGCCCGGGGCCTAAAGAAGACCTGAGTTTCAAAGTCATGTGAGAATATGGGTCCCAAAGTCAGAGTCCAGACTTCAAGTTTCATGTCTTTTCAGCCTAGAGTAAGTTTTTATCTTCAATTTATTTGTAGACTACTGGTTATAATAGCACCTATTTTCTAGGGTTATTTGTATGAGATGATGCATATAAAATGTCTACACATAAAAAGCATTTAATACATGGTTCATATTCACATTATTAATGGGATGGACATCACTTAAAATCACCCTACCTTATAATAATAGCAAACAATGACCTCTCATGGGTCAGGTGCAATAAAGATAAATTTGTATTGCATTAAAGCCTGCATCTTCCTTACCAACATGACGAAGAAAATATTATTATTTGAAAACATCCCCATTGTAAGATGAAAAAAATAAATGAGGACAAAAGAGATTACATTTCCCAAAAGCTCAGAGCTAGAAAACAACCGAGCTAGAATTTGAATTCTGCCTGATGGGTTTCAGGGTCCATATCCATGACCATTAGCTATATCTCATCTGCCTCACATGTTGTTTTGCGACAGTGCAGTGAGGGAGGTGGGGGATGTACCACGGCTGTTCATTTTATCATGCAGAAGCAGAGGGTCCAAAGGGCCAGGCTTCTTGGTGAAACTGCTCCCCTCAATTCATGAAACAAGAAGGCAGACCTTCCTTCAGAGCTCCCCAAAGACCTCTACAAATTCCGGACTGCATTTTCTGTGCATACAGAGAAGAATGGGAGAGAAAATTGCCTTGCAATTGCCGGTCTTATCTTAAAAATCCTTCCAGTTTAGCCTTTCACTTCATAATGCAACTGGTTGTTTGAATATAAAAATGGTGTTTAAAATGTCTCGGTGCTCGATAAATAAACTGATGAATGAAATAGAGCCGGAGTCATTGAAGCATGTAACAGATGGACATATTTCAGAGGGAAGGGTGGGGGTGGGCAGAGATTAACCAAATAATTTGTATGCATACATGTATAACCCTTTGACGCAGACGACAGTGAGGTGAAGGCCGGGTGAGGGGGCAGGAGCAGTGTGGAGGGGGTTCATGGGGGAAAAAGAGGGGCATCTGTAATACTTTCCATAATAAAGAAACATTTTTGAAAGTGATAATAAAACATCTTGGTGCTGAGTGTAATGGATGCTCCAAGAAGACGTGTCATGGTTTTCCTATGGATTTTGTGTCTACCTGTTTGAGAACTTGGCCTTAACTTTAAAGCCAGCAATGCCAACTTTCAAAGACTCGTGAGCATCGGTAGACTCTATGTAACAAGATCAGCACTTGGGACCTCTTTTAATGCAATAAAGATGTCACCTAGTGATATGTGTGAGGGACGAGCCAAGATAAGCACATTATTCTGACAGCTATCCTGGTTAAGTAAAAAAATTAGCTCTTGTACTGAACTCTTGAACCCATACATTGATTGCTGGGAAAAACAATTATTAGTGCATTTGGAGTCATTGTTCATGGCATCACTTGTGGTGAATTAAAATAGCTCAGGTCTGGTGAGCTAATCCCCTCATCATACCTCCTCCTACCCTGACCCTGTGCACTCCGGTTGTATCAGGAAATTGTGGTTCTGTGAATGCTGTGCACTTTCTCATCCTTCCCAACTTTGCATATGCGATTTCCTTCTTTGGAATATCTTTGAGCTCAAAACCCGGCTTGCATTAACATGGACTTTTTAACCTCCAAATATTGAATACATTTATATGATTCTCAATGAAAGGAATGATGGGGGTAATTTAAAAGTTCAATATAACAAATGTTTATTGAATATTTGTTGAATGCGAGACAGAGTAGTGGGTACATCGATAAATAAAATGGAGAGCCCACAAGCCTTACATTCAAATGAATAAATAAAACAGTGACTTTATTAGGTATTGGGAATACAAACATGAACAAGATGTTTTCCTGGCCTTGTAGAACCTCATAGGTTTTCAAAGGGAACGCACCAATAGCAGTAAAGCCACATTAAAATATATGATCATGTCAGCGAAAGGCAAGATAAATCCTGAATGGGGGAGATGCAGGAAGAGTCTAAAAATTGTATCAGGGAGAGAAATAAAGGTTGGACCACGAAGGAGACACATTCTTGTCTCGCAAAAGTATTGAGGACAGCCAAAACCAGTTTGGCTCAGTGGATAGAGCATCGGCCTGCAGACTGAAGGGTCCCAGGTTCGATTCCAGTCAAGGGCATGTACTTGGTTGTGGGCACATCCCCCATGTGGGGTGTGCAGGAGGCGGCTGATCGATGTCTCTCTCTCATCGATGTTTCTGACTTTCTATCCCTCTCCCTCCCTCTCTGTAAAAAATCAATAAAATATATTTAAAAAAAAGTATTGAGGACATTTCAGGGAGAGAAAATGGAATGAACATGCAATTTATTGACAGGCCCAGGAAAAGAGTTTGCATCAGGAATTAGATGTATACAAACTCTCAGAAAGGCAGAAGAAGAACGGAAGTCCTGTTTTGGTTTTGCAACGATGCCTTCATATCCATGATTAATAGGCGATGCTGCTGCATCCTCAAGGTTAGACCCCGGGCCACAGTGAATGGAGCTCAGCTGCTCTAAATATCCACGTCTGGAGCGCTTACTTGTACACTCTCACTGTGTGAGAAGCAAGGCATCGTGTTCCTCTTCCACCTCCCAAGTCTTGCATTTCTCTCTCTTATTGACAGAACCTCCACTGTATTCAGCCTGAGCTACAGCTTTCCTTCCTGGTCAACCCAGGGTGGGAAGAACATAAAAAAGGGTGGAAACGGATGTTAGGACACAGTATATAACAGCTCACTTGCGGAATATACTTCCTTTGACTGGAGGAAGTATCCTCTATGTCTCAGACACACAGAACTGGGGATATTAAACTGAATGTCAGCCTTCAGACTGTTCTCTTTGTCAAGACAACAAAAGATGGATTGTCCTAGCCAGTTTGGCTCAGTGGATAGAAAGTCGGCCTATGGGCTGAAGGGTCCCAGATTCGATTCTGGTCAAGAACATGTTTTTTTGGTTTCAGGCTCTTCCCTGGCTGGGGTCCTGGTTGGGGCGTGTTCAGGATGCAACCAATTAATGTGTTTATCTCACATCGATATTTCTCTCTATCGTTCCCTCTCTCTTCCACTCTCTCTACAAATCAAAGGCAAAATATCCTCTAGTGAGGATTAAATGGATGAATAAATAAATAAAATGAAAGATGGTTTGAAAGAACATTGTGCTAAATCAGGTTTACATTTAAAAGCTTTCTCTACAAAAAATAATTTAAACATCAAAAACAACTAGTGGGGGGTCATTTGTAGAATTTATCATTCTTTTACCACAAGACCAACAAAACCTGTTATCTTTAAGAATCAGATTTAAACACATATGTAGTCAGTGAATCTCTGGGCCCTTTTTTTATGCAAAAGTATTAGAAAGTATAATCAGTAAGTACTTAATACAATTTGAACGGAACACTCTAACTACTTACAGAGAAATGTTCTGTTCCATGCCAGGAAGCCTGTTTGGCAGATGATCAGTAAATGTGAGAAAACATAAGTCACCTTGGGAGCTGATTGAATATAATCAATGATTAATGGCAAATTTGTGGTTCCTTTAATGACCATGGCTAAATCAAATCAAATTGAACTGTAAGTTTGGATGCTTTCTGAAATTGAGTCATGTAACAGTAAGCTTCATAAAGAAGAAAAATCGATTTTTTAATATCACTATGATCAGACTCATAACTCACAATTGGATTTTTTTATTTGAAGAGTTTAGACCACCCATTTTATATATTTGCATATATTTAACGGGGAGGACAGGGTTGCGTAAATGTAATCTCAAAGTGGTTAGCCAAGAAACATATATTTTCTTTTGCTGGATTTTATTTCAGATACATGCATTAAAATCAGCATGGGTTCAATCATTTAAGGGTAGAGGTGCTTGAATTATCATTTCAATTACAAATAAAAAAGGATTTGGACTAGTTTAATTCTCAGATCAAAGGCCTTCTTGAAATTAGTGGAATGGTTTAAACAATTCTGGAAGTTTGTTCACATCTTATGCTTCAATGAGGATAAACTTAGCCAAATTCTAATCATGATTTGAAATGTATTCCATTAATATATAGATCTCAGGATTTATTATAACTGCATGGGTACTACCTCTGAGCCTATGCTGTGAATTTCTAGCTGAAATTTCGGTGTCAACAAAAATGGTCCTCTATTGAACCATTAGGCAATTCAGAGGACGGATGTAGAGAAGGTGAGCCTGGAGAGTTAGAAATTTGAAGTAAATATACTCCCCGCTTCATGGTTAGACTTCTACCAAGAGCAGTTGCAATATTCCTGACCTCAGAGTTCCCACCTACAGCCTATGATATTTTTCTAGAGACTACCATGGACAGAAGCACCAGAGGAAATGTCTCTTCATTCTCTTGTGTCCAGAGCCAAGAATCAGAGGCCAAGAACCAGAGATCACAAGGAGAGTTAGCAGAATGGACTAGACTGCAGCGGTTCTCAACCTGTGGTTCGCGAACAGCTAGCAGGATCTCCTAAGACCATCAGAAAACACAGATATTTACATTAAGACTCATAACAGTAGCAAATTACAGTTATGAAGTAGCGACAAAAATAATTTTATGGTTGGGGATCACCACAATAATAACTGTATTAAAGGGTTGCGGCATTAGGAAGTTTGAGAACCACTGGACTAGAGCATTGATAGCAGGAGGTGAGAGACTGAGTGAGTGAAGACATCTATATCCAAGTGGCAATCCTGCTTCATCTGTCAATGGAGTGAATGCTATAGAGTAAAACTTACTCCTTTTTAGTCAAATATAACACTAATGACTGACATTGGACTGAATTTTGTATTAAATAACTGTGGTCTCATGGCAACCATATTGAAGCTAACTAGGGAAAGAGAGAAGAATTGGGTTGTAAAATATCTTTGAAACAGTAAGGATGATAAATAATTTATGTTATAGAGCTGAGTTAAATAACAGCGCCCTCTCAGATGAGTTGCACACTGATTTGCCACAGTCCCCATAGCTCACTCTGTTACTCAAAACCCCACAATTAGAGTCCTCCTCGGCACAATTTGATTCTTTATCTCACAGTCCTGGACCTTAAGTTCAACAGTCCTTCAGAGGTCACCTTCAACATATATCATGAATCCTACCCTTTGGTTGCTCCATTCCCAACCTAGTCCTACTCAGTGGACTATTTCAATGCACTCTTCCCTGGTCTCTCAATTTTAAATGTAAATCTGATTCTGTCTCTGCATGACATGAAGTTTTCAGCCTTCAATAAAAGCGAATCAAAGCCTTTTACATACTTCTAAGCTTCCAGAGACTTGGCCCACTTCTTCCAATACTAACTCCTGCTATTCTTTCCTCTCATACTGACTCCATGCTGTTCTTTGAGCATCTCAGGATACTACCCTCTCAGAGCCTTTTATACTTTTTTTATTCAAGAAAAAGATCTTAAATATAATAATATTACATGCAGTAAATATTAATATTTCAAGAAAAAAGAATTTTAAGTATAGTGATATTGCCAAAACTGTACAAACATAGTATGATATCACAAAAGTTGTACGAAATATGAAAAAATCTGCAAATAACAGGATTACTCATATTATAATCCTGTTATTTGCAGATTTGATTGTCCTGTCCTGGAATGTTGTTTCCCCAGAAATGTATGAGCCTTTTTCATGCATGTTATTCTGATCTCTGCTCAAAGGCCATCTCCTCTGAGAAGGTTTCCTTGATCTCCTGTTTAAATCACCTGATGCTCACAATTATTCCCTCACTCTCCTTTGTAAAATTTAGCCTGTATTGCACACATATAACTGACCTGACACCATATCTTTATTTATTTAGTGCTTTTTCTTTTCGTTTGTAAGCTCCATGAGGATAAAGACTAGAATCTAGAGCAGTACATGGCCTGCACTAACTAATAAATGTTTATTGCATAAATGAATGCATAAATATTTACTTAAGTGGAGTCTGTTTCACCCTTGGATGCTAACTACCTCCTGTAGGCAATTAAGTTTGAAAGCCACATATTCCATAATATAGCTAGAAGGACAATGTATTATGTAATCTACTGGCTCAATTTAATCATTCCGGTTGTACCAATCACCTTGAAAAGACTCCTCTATGTTTTGACCTCACCAGAGAGAGTTAGTTTATGTTCATAAAGACCCAGAATATTATCCACATAGTCATGGCTTAGATCCACTTCGATGCTTTTCAGAAATTAAGTGTTACTTCTTTATGTTTCCAGAGTCTTTTATTTTTCCCAACTTCAAATATCAGACATTCTCTAATTCCAGGTCCAATATTGACTACAATATTGAAACTTTCTTTTATTTCTTGGAGTAGTACCTTCAGGCTTCATTCCGCTGTAGATGGCTGAAAATAGAGTTTCACAGAAGATCACAGCAGCAATGAACTTGAAAAGGATTCTGACCATGGCCAAAAGCAAAAGGCATAGTTCAGAGTAAAACTGCCAGGACATAGAAGAGAATTTACCTTCTACAGTGATATATTTTAGGGAACTTTCTGTAGCAGGGATAGGGGATCTGTTACCCTGGCAAAATCCACCACCCTACAGCAAATTTGTCATCTCCAGAGGCAGGCATATGGTAAATTTAGGATTTCTAAATATCTTTTTCTCATTAGCTCTTTATAATTTTTTCACAATTATTTTGCCTTTGTGTTTAGGCAATAAAGTGCAGAATCAATATTTCATTGTAATATTGGTGGGAGGGAAGGAATGCTGGGAATTAATCTTGAAGCCCTAGGTTTGAATGATTTGCTCTTCTGCTTAAATCTACATGACCTAGAGCTAACTATTTCATGCAGTGGATGAAGATTCTTGTTTGCCAGCATATTTATTCGCCCCTCCTTTCTAGTATGGCCATTAGACCAAAATTCTCATTGCATTATTTTGGTTTGTTTTGTTTTTATCCTCAACCAGAGAGTGAGGATATTTTTTCTATTGATTTTTAGAGAAAGTGGAAGGGAGAGGAGAGGGGGTAGAGAGAGAAGCCCAGAGAGAGAGAGCAAAAGAGAGAGAGAGAGAGAGAGAGAGAGAGAGAGAGAGAGAGAGACAGAGAGTGACAGAGAGATGGAGAGAGATAAACATCTACAAGAGAGAGACACATTGATTGGTTGCCTCCCACTCGCTTCCTGACCAGGATTGGGTATTTATTGAACCTGCAACCAAGATCATGCCCTTGACTGGGAAATTGAACCTAAGACCCTTTGGACCACAGGTCAACACTCTAAATACTGAGCCAAACCAGCAAGGGACTCACTGTATTATTTGGCTAGAGATACTGTAACACAGTGTCACAGTCTGAGTAGCTTAAACAACATACATTCATTTTCTCACAATTCTGAATGCTACTAGTCCAAGATCAAGGTGTTAGCTGAGTTGGTTTATTATGAAGCCTCTTTCCTTGGCGTCCATCTCTTCCCTGTGTCTTCACATCAGCTTTCCTGCATTTCTCTGTTCAAATTTCTTCTTCCTGTAGGTTATCAATCATATTGTATTAGCGATACCCTAATGACCATCTTTTCATTTAAAGTGATATTCCAAGGTTCTGGGAGGTTAGGAAGGACTGCAACATACCAATTGGTGGTGAACACCATACAGCCCGTAATGTTTACCATTGGTGAGCAGAAGTAATTGTGTGCAACTTCCATCTCATCCACTTAAAAGGACTTTGTTCTCAAGCATTTCAATATCCTCCCA
Source organism: Lasiurus borealis (assembly GCA_004026805.1). NCBI lineage: Eukaryota > Metazoa > Chordata > Mammalia > Chiroptera > Vespertilionidae > Lasiurus > Lasiurus borealis. The sequence goes on along the minus strand of PVJN01009151.1, from coordinate 42,930 downwards.
TAGTCAATTCAATATCAGCATCACTAATTCATCTCTGCTTTGTACATTTTAAGATGCTCCATATTGGTGACACTCGGTACATCACAGGCCCAACTTCAGACCCCTTACAGCCAAAAACCTGGGACTAGGAGTTCATTCTGGGGAACAGGCTGCTTCCATTTCAAATGGGCTCATAAAGACTCTATTAGAGAAACATAGACTCCCTTGTGGGACAAAAGAGGCTATGAAGCTGCCGTATTTTACATACTGTTGGAGAGTTTGTGCATCTTTAAAAAAATTATTCAATTCATTGAGGTGCCATTGGTTAATAAAACTATATAGGTTTCAGGTGCATGCTTGCATATCACATCATCTGTACACTTAATTGTGTGTTCACCTCCCCAAGCCGTCTCTTTTCCTCCCCTTCCCCTCAGGTAGTCACCGTACTGTACATTGTTTTGATTATCTCTAACTAAACTGGAAAGATTTTCTGCAGGTGCGACGGGATTCTGTGTCTTTTCCCCTGCGGCACGTTGTGGGTGGAGGGAATTGGGTTGGAAAATGACAGTGGACACTGACTGTCCTTGTTGCCCATCTTCTTGTCCAACAAGCAGCCATGCCTCAAGGCTCAGAGCTGCTCTCTGTGAGCACCGTCTCTCTTTCTGAAGTAACAGCTCTGCAAAGCTCTTGGTGCTTTTCTATCTTGATGCCTGTTTCTTCCTTACTGTACCTCACTGCTTGCTTTCTCCTTCCTGCAGCTGGCTGCCTTGGAATTCTTCTATGAGAACAAATGTGTTCATGAGAATGTGCCAGCAGAGGACACATCTTTGTGAATCCAGAGGACCTGACCCAGGTAAGAGCCAGGTCCTTAGGTCCTTCCCACTCCGCCCTGTGTACACTTTATCGCCCAGACCAACTAAAATTTCTTAAAACAAAAAAGTCATGTTCGTGCAAATTTACTCCTAATAGTGTTAACTTCTGTTGAATCGCAGCTAGACAATAGGTAAACTGTACCATCAGGATTTTCTAAACTAACTGTAGTAGACTGAATGATAAAGCTTGATTCTCCTCTCCCCCTGTGGTACATCCATACTCTTCCTCAGCTTCATGAATTTCCCTAATCTTTAGGCTTTGGCCATGAAGATGCTCATGGATGTGCCACAGTCAAGGGTTAGGAATTTGCCTCACAGTTGGCTTTACCCTCATGGAATTCCACTGTGACCTTGAGAAAAGTATATTGCAGAATGCTCTCCCTGTGCCCCCCGCTTAGTCACTCCAGTTGGCCTGCAGACTCCCAAACTGGCATGAAACCAGTTCAGCTAACTGGCAGATGCATGGGTGAGAGATCATGTTTGCTGAAAGCTTCTCGTTTTGTGGTATTTTGATAGGCACCATTCTGGAAATCATTTCAGACTAAGGCTAATAAACTTCTACAGTGATCTATATTTTTAGTATGGATGGTAATGTGAATTTAACTCTCAAAAGGTTCCCATGATCAAAGCACTGTGTGGCTCCTTATCATTATTATTGAATGATGACACTGCTGAATAACTTTCTCATTGAATGTTTCTCTTCTGTAATGTTTTCCTTTCCTGCTGATCTCTAATGTTTTGTGAGGTCAGCGACTATGCCTGATTTTTTTTTCTTATAATACCCCAGTGACTATCACGATAACTAGTACATAGGAAGAACTCAATTACTATTAGTCAAAGGAATGAATAAATAAGGACTGGAAGAATAGACCTTTCAAATGCTTGGTAAAGATATTTATCCCCATCTGAAGAATAAACATATAAAGACACCTAAAAAGTGGCATTTGATAAGTGAGAGCTCGTAAGACTTTTAAAATCTGATCCTTGGGCTGAAAGTTTAGAACTCAGGGTCAAGGTGATGTGGAAAGATTTTAGATAACAGAGACTGAAAAGCGCCTCGTTTCTGCTCGAGTATTTTAGGAATGGATGTCTCTATACATTGGCGAGACTGAGGAATTTTCCACTGAACAGGCTATTTGGGCAGATGAGTCATTCTCTGGTCATGCTGTGTATCCTCTGTATGTTGTTTCATCTTTTATTCATCAAATAGGCTAAAGGGCAGGCCAGGAACAAAAGGAGAGGGACAAAAGGCTCTTTTCTAGGACTCAGAAGGAAGGCTATAACCTGACTAGGGAACGGTAATAATATATACAAGCGGTCATCATTTTGCTGATGTGTTGCATTATAGCTGGTGAGCCTCTTTGAGGCAGGCTAGTCCTCGTCACCTTGGGAAAATGATGGCAACTCGGTGGACGGCCTGGCTCTGTGCTGGGTCTGCTAGAATGGTGTATTTACATTTGGTTGGGAGATGCTGAAACCGGTGTGGCTCAGTGGATAGAGCATCGGCCTTGGGGCTGAAAGGTCTCAGTTTCAATTTCAGTCAAGGGCATGTACCTTGGTTGTGGGCACATTCACAGTAGGGGGTGTGCAGGAGGCAGCTGATGGATGTTTCTCTCTTATCAATGTTTCTAACACTCTCTCCTTCTCCCTTCCTCTCTGTAAAAAATCAATAAAATATATTACAAAATATAAATTTGGTTGGGAAAAGATTTCTTGTGTGTTCCTATGAAATGGAGAGAGACTTTTAAGTTTGTATGGGATGAGACGGGGATGGGAATTAAAATGGAGGATGAATGAACGGCAGGCCAATGAGTGCCTTTTTTTTTTCCCGAAATCATCATGTAAGTGTGCAATTTAGGTGGAGTCATCTGATTTTGTTTTATAAATCTCAAAATTATGCAATGTTTGTTTTCCTTTTGACTTCTATAGTTGGGAGTATCGTGACAGTTCCCCTTTTAGACCAATCATTGTGACTCCTAGGGTGACTTCAAGGTGAACAAAAAATGCAGCATGGAGACAAAATAAATGCACAAGTTGAAACCGAGAGACATATGGCTTGTTCCTAATGGTGTGAATTTCGGAAGACGCCTCTCTCCAGGAAATGCCTTTGCAAGCTCTTGAGATTATAACTCTCATGACTTACCTTGTTCTTTGTGGAGATGATTCTTGGCACCATAGATCCATTAGAACCCAGCCGTGTACGGAAAAGCAGGACAGAGATATCCAAACTCACTTACAATTTCAAGTTGTTAGAAGCCCTCCATCAAAATTTCTCTTTCATCCCAGACAAGGAGTGATCAAGTTAATGGAACTGGCCAGTGTTCTGGCCATTTGTAAGCTCAAGTGTGGTGGTAGTTCATTGTGAACAAAGGAAATAAAAATTATGTAAAAAAAAAAAATAGCAGCTTTTAATACCAGACCCAAGCTCCCAACCCAAAAAAGCATGTTGACATTTGGTTAAGTTTATAAAATGCTTGTATTTTATCACTAGAAAAATTCTCCAAATGTTTTACATAATGTCTCATTTACATTCTGTGGTTGACTTAGCAGGAATAAATTCTCCTTCAATCAGTTTTCTAAAAGCTGAGGAATGTATTGTAGGGTTTAAGGTAAAAATGTAACTCTATTGTATGAAATTCTTCTTAAATGCATCAGATGCATTTTGGCCTTATTGGACAGACTGTGCCGTGCAAGTTAATCTTTCCTGTGACTGAGCATGATTCTAATGTTTGTGATTGAAACAATGAGCAGTAAGATGCATGCAGCATGTATTTCTTCTACCTCTATTGCAGTATATCAGCTCTAATTTATTTCTGCCTATGTAAACTTTCCTAACCACTTCCCTATATTTAAGAGAGGTCAAAGCCACAAATTGTTAGAATGGCTTGTAAAATAAGATTCAATTGGTCCTGGCCAGTGTGTCTCAGTTGGTTGAGCTCCATCCCATGCACCAAAAGGTCACCAGTTCAATTCCCTGTCAGGGCACGTGCCCAAGTGGCAGGTTTGATCCTGTCTGGGTGCATGTTGATCCAGGTTTCTCTCTCACATCAATGTTCTCTCTCTTCTTCTCCTTTCTTCTCGCTCTAAAACCAGTACATACATATGTTTAAGAAAAGGTCAATGGCATCTGAATTAAGACAAAAGGAACATGGAGTAAGAAAGAAAACTCAAATGCTTAGTCATTTCTATGAAACCTTTGCTATTCTTGATTTTTTAAATCCATGGTCTTGATATATCAAGTTAGTATTATATATATATATATATATATATATATATATATATATATAT
>PVJN01009151.1:0-38691 GCA_004026805.1 Lasiurus borealis | reverse complement strand
TGGTGGATCATGCAAGAGACCTTGATCTTGCAACAGACTTTGACCAAATCCTATGAATAGTTCTACTTATAACTGTTTGACTTTGGGCCAGTTTCCTGTTCTCCCTTCGCCTCACTTTCCTCAATGATTAGATTTTAATAGAACTAATTACTTTATAACACCTGGGGCAGTTTGGGGGATATAGAATTGTAAAGAAATTAATTCCTTTTCTTCTTGATAATATCCATCGTGCTATTATAAGTGGCAAAGTGATTTATTTTATTCATTTATTATCTGTCAACTTATTTGTTTGCACTACTTAGTCCAGAAATTGTAAACACATAGGCTATACGCCACCTCTTTTATTCCCATAGTTGGTAATGATTTTCTTTTGCCTCAGAATTCTTCTCAACACAGTGCCAGCTTCCACAAGCAGTCCACCAGAACTGGCCCATAAGATGAAACCTATATCCCTGATTTAGTCACTAGAAGGATGATTTCTAAAATCAAAATAATTTTTTATAGATACAGAGGCAGGTGAACTAAAAGGAGCTGCCCCTGAGGTGTTAGAGAGTAGTGACAAGAGGAAGCCCAGGCTCTGTTTTGGAACAGAACTCCTCCAGGGCAGAGGGAGCACAGGACAGGCCCGTGGACATTTCCCATCATTCCAGTCAGCATCTTCAGTCACGGTGCCAAGACAGTAAGCTTGCTCAGTCCTAGCATTGGCCCCAAGCCTATCCATTATTCTCAGCAATCTGCATCAGGCAGTCTTGCTTTCCTGTTCATCTCATGATGAAAACGTGTTGGTTTTTTGTTTTGTTTGGGGTGGTTTGTTGTTGTTGTTGTTGTTGTTTTGCAGTTCTAACATGGCAGAGATCTAGAGTTAACTTTTCAGTCCACCTCATGAGCATCTCTTCAGGCCCTACTATGAGTCAAGCACGCAATTCATGCCAGATGCCTGAGACATAAAATAGCAAGGTGATTTCTACTTTCAAGGAGCTCAGAGGCAGGTGGACATATGCACCTGTGCACATATCAATGCTGTCCATTAGGATAGGTTTCATGGGAGAGGATGAGCACATTCATTCAGTGATCCTCTGTCTGCTCCTCCTTTCCAGAACTCAATGCATAAATAGATGGTCAGGTGTCCTAAGTAGAGTGAACTCAAAAGTCTAAATCTTAGATATCACTAACTGGTAATACAGGCAAACTCAAAACAAATCACCTTCATCAGCATCATTCCTTTTAAAGTCAGTCAGAATCTACAGTAAGACATTGCAAAAATGAGTTGTGGAGCTCATTCATTTTGATAATCTTTACAATTATTTGAAAGAGCTTTTATTCCAGGGGGTGGGCAAAGTACTGGGGATACAGAAGGAAATAAGATCTAGGGCTGTCTGACCAGTTCAATCCATGGAGATAACCAATATGTAAATCAATAATCAGCATAAAGTGGATACTCAGGAAGCCAGCTTTTGAGTTGATATTGGATGGATGAGTGCATCCTCATCAGGTAAAGAAAAGTTATAAGGGCATCCCCAAATGAAGGATTTCAGAAGGAAACAGCAAGTCAGAAAGCATCAGAGCAATCCATGAAGTGACAGAAGCATGGGTGACCTGCTGTGTTAGTACTTATGGTGGGAAGAAGGAGGAATGAGTGAACATGGGATTGGAACTCAGGTGTGTGCAAGTTTAAACATGTCCTCTTCATGGGCATCTCCACCTTCATGAAGTGTTGAAGTACATGTCAAAAAGTTTAAATGTTAACTCCTAATGAGAAAACTGCTCAAATAAATGGTGAGCATGGGAATGACATCATACTAATGCACAAAATTTTACAATATCTAATATGATGCTAGCTAATGCTTGTGAAATTACACTAAGCTGCTGCTTCTAATATTATCCATATTTACAGGGTACATAACTGAGGCTTAGAAAGGTTTTAGATTATACAATCAGTGAATGACAGAGCCAGGAGGAAGTATACAGTTTTTCCTGTGAGCTCTGAACCTATGGAATGGAAATAGAAAAGACTAAAAACAGAACATTCAAAGTGTAAATGGCATTATTTCAGGAGAGGAAGAGAGCTAGCACCAGAGCAATGGTAGTGTGGATGAGCTAAACATAAACTAGCGAGCTATCCAGGATGGATACCCCTCTGTCATTCTAGAAAGTGCTGAGGAATTATATCCCATTATTTTAACATCACTCCTTTTCTTTCTTTCATTTTTTTTAAATATATATTTTATTGATTTTCTACAGAGAGGAAGGGAGAGGGATAGAAAGTCAGAAACATCGATGAGAAAGAGACATCAATCAGCCGCCTCCTGCACGCCCCCTACTGGAGTTGTGCCCACAAGCAAGGTACATGCCCCCGACCGGAATCGAACCTGGGACCTTTCAGTCCGCAGGCCCACGCTCTATCCACTGAGCCAAACCAGTCTTGGCATCACTCCTTTTCAAATTTTAAGGCATTGTCACCAAGTTGCCCATCTATTTGACAATTTGCAAGTGAAATATTCAAGGGTAAAAGTTCATAGCCACTAAAGAACGTTAAAACAAAAATATTGGAATTCAATACTAAAGCAGAGTTTCCAAAAGATCTGAGCAACCTCAGTGTCGCTGGAATGATGTATAGTCTGTTAAGTAGTTTTATCAATCATTGTTTTCACTGAGAACTCACTTCATTTCAGGCCCTGTGCAAAGTGATGGGGATAGAGCGATGGGATATAATTTGTCAAGAGCCAAGCAAATCCTATGCCTTAGAACATAAGCTCTGCACACTACTTGGCAAATAACAGTAAAGTAACAGTTCTTATTGGAGTGTGTAGGTGTAATGTTTTGTTCAAATATTTTTGAAATTACTCACTTAATACCTTTTATCCACACCTCATACTGCAGACTATGTTAATACTAGGAGCGAAGTCTCCATTATGCCTTTTGCACATTTACGACAGAACAGATTGCAGCAAAAGACTCTGCTTCTGTGACAATGGCTTTGATTAACACCTATCAAAATAGCAACATCATTTGCTCACTTAAGCATTTGTTAAATAACCCAATCTGCTACTGAATTAGAAGCCAGAAGCTTCTATCTCCGCACAGACTGAGAAGACACCAACCCTTGCCATGAATGGCCCGTGTCTCCGGCCTATTCCATGTCAAGGTTCTAGGATTCTGTAGATTTAGGCCTTTTCCCTAGAGTGGCCTATGTTTTTTCAGCCCTACTTTCCATGAATTAAGTAACATATTCCATAAAGGAATGCACAGAGAAGCTATGCCATCCAATGTCAAGTCTTCATCACCCGGGCCAACTAGTGTACCATTTGCAAAGCAGAGAGAGAATCTGGATCCATAGGTCACATTGATGGAAAGGAGTAACCTTATGAAATTTCATTCAAATGGTCCTCAGCCCTGACTCGCTCTGAGACTAGCACTTGGTACCAATATAAAATTTTAGGAGAACTCTATTTATAGGATCTACTTTCTTATAGTTGGAAAAGTTCTTGTAATTTTCATTCTGGTTTTGCTCTCTGAAGGCACACAGAAAAATTTCATGGCAACTAAATGACAGGCCTCTCTTTTTTGTATAAAGTCTTCTTTTCTCTCAATTAAGCAACTAAGTTTGGGGGACACCATTTCCAGATTCCTCTTGTCATCTTGAACACTTCCTTCTTGACTTGCTCTAATTCTCCAGTGTTCCTCATTAAAATGTGGTAAGAACTGAATTTAGCACAGTATTCTAAAAGATACCTGACCAGTAAAAATTATAGGACAACATTAATTCTTTACTATTTCATTTCTGAAATCCAAAATATACTTTGTGTTAACCTGACAACCACATTGACAATTTCTAATAAAGAGAACTTGCCTCAGGGAATTTGCACTGCTGCTCTGTCAGGAAAGCTTTACCCTCAGATATTTGTGTAGTTCTCTCTGCACTTCATTTTGTTCAAATGCCTCCTTTCAGCCATCCCCACTGAAGCCCTGTCCCTCCTTCACTTTCTTACCCCTGTCCATGGTGGCGTTATTTGTGTATTATCTGTCTTCTTCACAAAATGTGTGCCCCATGAGGTAAGAGACCATTTTGTTCTCTGCTGCATCCCTCAGAAACAGGGAAGAGAGAGGCACTTAAATATTTGTTGACTAAATGAAAATGGAGTACATGATCATCTACACTTTCTAGAACATTTTCTCATGAAATGCTATTCGATTAAGTCTTTGCCCAATCTTCATATAGCAAGTAATTTGATTTTATATTTTCAAAATAGCTTATATTTATTGAAAATAATTAGGCATTACAGATAAGCAAAATACTTCTAATTCTCTTAAATCAACAGTCTTTTAGTACATTGTTTTTTTCTAGACTTTTCAATGTTATAGATTTTTCCTAAAATGATACCATAATTTACCTGAATTTACATTGTTCAACCTGAATTTTTTACTGTATATTTTTTCTTATCAATAAATATTTTTTACTAAGTATGGCCACATACTATTTTACTATACCAATATGTCATAATTTAACACAATTTACTTAACCAACCATCAGGTGTCAGAAATCAAGATTATTTATAATTTATTGTGAACTTAATATTGATTGTGTCAGTATTATGACTAAATTATGGGATATCCATATTGTTTCCTTTGCATAAGAACTTATTGCATCAAGGAGTATAAAGTATATAGGACTACTGCACGGTATTATAACAATATTTACATTTAAATTCTCAGGAATTTTTGCTTTTCGAGATCTGGGAAAGAAGGCATGTATATGCATAATATTACTAGGTGATTCAATTATATCTACCAAGCAAGGAAAACAGCATTAAGTTACAAGTTCTTTCTTTTGTCTGTCAAAATTTATGATTTCCCTTCCGTGGCCTAATGGAAAAATCAAACACTTTTTTTTTTAAGTGTTTTGTTCCTTCTGTTCTGTTGATACACACACACACACACACACACACACACACACACACACACATATACTTAATCTAGAGTCTGTACCCAACATAAGCACCACTACTATAAATTTTGTATGCTTGATGGGTAAATCTTCTGTCTTTATTTACAATGAGTAGGGTTATGAAGTTTTTAATAGAATAGATCAAAATCAAAATAATGTTGTGAACCTTTAGACATCTTATTAAAGATTTCTTTTTTATTTTTTAATGAAAATTGCTATGGATAAATTAAATAATTTTAGGGAGAGAGCTACAAAAATAATTAAGAGTTTGTAAAGAAATTTAAAACAAAGTAAAATATAAAGGAAGGCGAAATAGCTGATAAAGATCTATTCCAAAGAGAAGTCCGAAGTATGGCTCAGTATCCAATAACCCTCACTGACAGTTCTAATTCATGTTCTTGCCTGCTGAAGGACTTCTGTAAGGCAAATGCTGATCCATATCTCTACTGAGGACAGAAGAAAGCAGTCAAAGTACAGATCAAGATTTTGATAAGAAAGAGCTCTTTATCAGTACAGAAGCTAAAGATCATTTGAAATATTCTGCTAGTGAAGTTTGTGTAATTCTCTATATTAGCAATAAGAAGTTAAATAGGGCTGAACCCAGTTTGGCTCAGTGGATAGAGCATCAATCTGCGGACTGAAAGGTCCCAGGTTTGATTTCGGTCAAGGACATGTACTTTGGTTGCAGGCACATCCCCAGTAGGAGGTGTGCAAGAGGCAGTTGATGGATGTCTCTCTCTCATCGATGTTTCTAACTCTCTATCCAACTCCCTTCCTCTGTAAAAAAATCAATAAAAATATATTTTTAAAAAACCTTATTTAAAAAAAGGAAGTTAAATAGGTTCATTGTAACAAAACTTATCCTATCTAATAAAAGAGTAATATATAAATTGACCATGCCTCCACTACACCCACCAGCCATGCCTACCAGCCAATCAGAGCGAGTATGCAAATTAACCCAACCAAGATGGCTATGGCCACAGAGAGAGCAGGAGAGAGGCTTGGGTTGCCTGTGGCAATGGAGGAAGCCAAGCTTTCTGCACACCATGGCTGGCCCAGGCCTCCACATAAGGCAACAAAGTTTCAATAGCTGAGGGAGCAGAAGTCTTGGCTCTGTTCCAGCCTACAAAGTTTCAGTTGTAGAAGATAAATAAATCCCAGATACCATGGCCTCTGTTGTGTCCCAGGAGGCATAGCCGGTCTGCAAACCACCACAGGCCCCTTGCCCAGGCCACCTCATGCCCCAAGGGAACACCTACCCTGATCCAGGACACCCTTCAGGGAAAACCAGCTGGCCCCCACCCATGCAGCAGGCCTCTATCCTATCTAATAAAAAAGTAATATGCAGATTGACCATCACTCCAACACACAAGATGACTGCCCCCATGTTGTCACAAGATCCTGCCCACATTAGACACAAGATGGCCACCACAAGATGGCCAACAGGGGAGGACAGTTGGCAGGGACCAGGCCTGCAAGGGAGGGCAATTAGGGGTGACCAGGCCCAAATGGGAGGGTAGTTAAGGGCAAACAGGTTGGCTGGAGAGCAGTTAAGCATCAATCAGGCTGACAGGGGAATGGTTAGGGGGATGATCAGGCTGGCAGACAGAAGCGGTTAGGAGCAATCAGAAAGGCAGGTAGGAGAGCAGTTGGGAACCAGCAGTCCTGGATTGTTTAAACAGGCAGTCTGACATCCCTCAAAGGGTTCCAGATTGGGGAAGGAGCAGCTGGGCTGAAGGACACCCCCCACCCCCCTGCATGAATTTTGTTCACTGGGCCTCTAGTGACTATATAAGGACCTTCTCCATCCTCTGCCACCACTAAAAATATAAAATAAAAGCATTGTGGCTTAAAACAGGAAATTGTTATTTCTCACTGTCTATAGGTCTGGATCAAGCTTACGTGTCTGCGTGTAGCCTATGGGTTGGTTTACTTGGGGCTGACTAGTATAGGGGCTCTGTGCTGGGGTGATTCTGTTCTGCTCCAGGTGGTCTCTAGCAGGTTAGCATAGGCTTCTTCTCAAGGAAAAGGCAGGGGTACGAGAGGGGCAGATAAACATAGGCACATTCCCAAGATTCTGCATGTATTATTTGTGTGTGTTTTTAATTTTTTTTATTGATTAAGGTATTACATATGAGTCCTTATCACCCCATTGCCCTCCAACCCCATCCCCACTCATGTGACCATTGATTAGGCTTATATGAATGCATACAAGTCCTTTGGTTGATCTCTCCTTCTTAACCTCACTCTCCCCTACCTTCCCTCTGAGTTTGATGGTCTGATCGATGCTTCTCTGTCTCTGGATCTGTTTTTGTTCATCAGTTTCTGTTGTTCATTTGGTCATGTCCAATTGTCTACAGCAAACTCATATGACCAAGTCAGTCAGTGTGGAAGTCAATTATCAAGACCCGTGGACACAGAAAACAAAACCAAACGACACCATGGCAATTAATGTTTTACAGTCATTTACATGAGACTGTCTTGGGAAGTCTCTGGAGGCCTCCAGTGGCTATTAACTCTCTCTGAGTTCATTAGACCAATGTACCTTGATGGCCCAGGCATAGTCACACATGAAGGCAGAATGATTGTGTGAGGTATCATCCAAGTTTATGGCTCTATGAAAAGATTCCTGGAAATTCGTTTTTGTAACTACAGGCAATTGACAAGATATATATATATGAATATATTATGGCTCAATTTCAGCATCTTATTATGGGCCCATTTTGATAATAGAGATTTTTAATACTATTATATGACTTAAAAATATATATATATATATATATATATATCATACACACACACATACACATCTCTCTCTCTCTCTCTCTCTCTCTATATATATATATATATATATATATATATATATATATATATATATATATGATTTCTGTGTTTGACTATATTAGAAGGTAAAAGAGAAAACTATAGCTGCTTAAAATATTATGAATTCTACTTTCTTCAACTCTGCCTAATTGTTTTATATAGATCTTTTCAGTGGGCAATATCTGCTAAAGCCATGCCCAATATAAACAAATTTATATTGTTTATAACAGGGCTAAAGAAAAACAAACGGAGATCTCTAAGTGTCTGAAAAGCCATGTGTTTGGAAAAGCCAAGGAGATAGTTATTGGCTGAAAACATGTTTTCAATTTCCAAAAACTGACATAAAAACAAACAGGTAATATTTTCTGGGGAACTGTATAGATATGTGTGGAATAAAGAAGATACCACTTTCCTCCCTGCCATACATTAGTTAAAGGATGGGTGAACTTGACTGGTTCCAACGTGGTTATTAATCTGGAGCCTGTGAAGCAGGATCATTGTTGGCCGAAAGGGAAGAGATAAAAGATGAATTTGTCAGCTCCTCTGGTTGCAGAAGAATTGCTTTAAACCTGCATTGGTCTGAGAGTTGTGGCTGTTCCTGCAGTAAATAAAATGGTGTCCTCTCTATCCTTAGGCACCGTAATAATTAAAATATGAACATTATTTTCTATTACTCCTGAAAAATCCTTTGTGGGAGTTAACTCACATAGCACTATTCCCAATTTACAGATGAGGAAATGGAGGATGAGATGAAATCAAGTCACTTACTCAAGGTACATAGCTAGTTGGGGCTATTAGAACTCCCAAGTCCAGTTTTTCTTTCTCCAGCATACTCTGTCCAAAATAGCTGCCACTCCTGCTGAAGCCACATGGGTAGCTTCCCTGGTCACTTTATGGAGGGAGGTGGAGGTTCTGGAGGAGAACCAAGCAGAAGAGCACCAAATAAGCATACTGAGAAAAGAAAAACAAAGTCAAGGTAGTAGACTACAAGAATTGAGAGCAGATGCATTGCTTTAACAACTTCATTTTAAAGCACAGTTTGGCCCCTGTTTGGTTTTAACACAAGCAGATGAGCACCTATATTTTAATAGTTACCCTTTTATATACAGTGATACCTCGAGATATGAGTGCCCTAACATACGAGATTTTTGAGATATGAGCCGTCGAGTGAGCAATTTTTGCTTTGAAATACGAGTAACATTTGAGATAGGAGTAATCATGTGGATGCACAGGACCCACCAGTTTACCGAACTCGAGCATCTCATAGTTTCCCATGCCTCAAGGTTACGGAACGAATTAAACTCGAATCTCGAGGTACCAATGTATTTACTAGAGGCCCAATGCATGAAGAGTCACACAAGAATGGTCCTTCCTTCCCCTGGCTGCTGGTACCGCCTTCGCTCTGGCAGGAGCCACCACTTTACTCTGGCCCTAAGCTACCTTTCTGCCTTTCCATGCTGCCCAGAACCCCAGAGCAGCTGGGATGGTGTGGAACGTCTGCATTGTCTGGCAGTTCAGCGCCTGCATATGCAAATTAACCTGCCATCTTTGTTGGGTTAATTTGCATGCTCACTCCTGATTGGCTGGTGGGCATTGCAAAAAATATGGCCAATTAGCATGTTACTCTTTTATTAGTGTAGATGCTGCTTACTTGTCTCTTGCAGATTTGATATTGCAACACTGCACCTGGATTTAAATCAAGGAATTCAATAGTGCATTTTAGAGAGTAGATCAAGAATAATGTAATGTTTTGGGTCCAGTCTGTGTGGTTCTTGTGAATGGTTGATGAGGTGGTCTGTACGTAGCTGAATGGATCAGAAAACAATGTGTGAGGAAGGGAACCCCAGATGTGCACAATGAGGCTGAAGCCTCCTCAGTAAGCCTGCACAGACAGCCTCTCCACTAGCATGAGGTCAGCATGGTGTTTGGTATGTTCTCTCATGTCCCAAAGGGATCAGAACTGTAACACACAATATGTTCCCTGAAATCTGGCTCTGGAAGGAGAAACTGCCATCCTAATTATGTCACAAATCAGGGACTGTACTGATCATTGAAGACATCGATTAGTGGGAAGTTGAATTTGATCACATTTGCATCTCAGCTTTGGGCACTTGAGGTGTCCCTTCACATAGCCTAGAAAATTCTGGAACATATGTATCCTCCTTACCGAGGGAAGAAGAAACATCTTCTAGCCTTAGCCACCTACATTTTGCAGCCTCTGCTTCAATATGCTACAGCACAGTGTTCGTAGATATTTTGCCAAAAGTAACGATTGGGTTCACTAGGATCAACTACATTTTTCTGGATCTACAGGCTTCACATTGGATATCATCCACTTTAGAGCCATGGTATCTTCTGCTTCAGCTAATGACTTTGTTCCTTTTATGGGTTTTCAACACATTTGTCTACGAACACTCAGCTTATAATAAATAGGCTTTGACTTTTCCTGAACTTGGATCCACAGCTAATCTAAGAAATTAGGAAATTGGCAGGAGAGACTAAGAGAAATTATTTGATTTTCAGTGATGGACAGTATGAGCCAGCCCTTACACAGCCTTTACCAAGTACCTACCACGCTGACAGTGGTTTCCATATGTCAACTCTCTCAATTCCCAGAACATCTCTATCCCCCACTTGCTACCACTATCCCATGAAACAAAGCACAGAGAGCTGAGGTAAGGTACTCAATATTGCACAGATAATGACAAATCTGGGATTTAAACCCAGATTGTCTGTCTCCTGCGCTTTTGCTTTTGACCATTCTGCTACTCCTTTTCCCTCCATGAACTGAATCAGTCACCCACAAATTTCTACTTGGTGTCTTTATTCAGGCTCTTCTATTCCTATAATATCCTTCATAGTCCTCCTAAACTCAAGTTCAATGATCATTTCCTTTGTGAAGTCTTATCTAATTCCTCTTAGCCTCTATTCTTTTGTCTTGCCTTATGATATTTATCATTTGTACTTTTTTTACTATATCTAATCTTTTCACTCTGAAATATAGTCAGCTCTTTGAGGAATAGGAATATCATGTCTTTAAAAAAATACTCAAGGATATTTTTCCATTGGCTTTTAGAGAGAGTGGAAGAGAAATGGAAACACAGAGAGGAACTTTGATGTGAGAGAAACACATCGATTGGTTGCCTCCTGCACTCAAGGAGCCTGCAATGGAAGTACATGCCCTTGACCAGAATTAAACCCAAGACCCTTCAGTCCACAGGCCAACGTTCTATCTACTGAGTCAAACCAGCAAAGGTTCATGTCATATTTTAAAATATTTGTAGATCCACAGTGTCTAGGAGAATGTAAATTACATAGTAAGAACTCAGTACATATTGTATTGGACATGAATGAATGAAGATGTTTGCTTGTTGATTATTAAGAGTAGGTTTTAAGTTTTATTTAACTATTTTATTTAGTGCCAATATCTGGTATAATAGGCAGTATTTCTATCAGGTAGTTGTTGAACACTTCAATGACTTTAGGCAGCTCGGTCTCTTTATTTTAAAGCATTATTGAAATGAGAAAATGAACAACCTTGACTTAGCTGAATTCATTTTGTTTCTTTGATCTTGAGTCTGTTGTTTTTGGATCTTAATTAGCTATGGCCCTCGGTAAATCAGTAATGCTCTTTGGGTTATTAAACAAGAAAATAAATGGTTTGGGGGAGTGCTTTTATGAATCTCACAGCGTATCTACATTACTTATATTTCAGTAGGTGTCATTATTTTCTGCTAATTGGCTAACCTGAAATAATGATATTACGTGCACGTTATGTGAGACCCCATCAACAGATATTTCTCTAAACACTTACATTATTAGACATCTTTTCATTATTTACTTTGCACTGGAGTGTTCTCTGTTTTCTCTACTACTGATCTGGGTATTCATGACGGAATGAATCCATTATTGAAAAGGAAACATGCTCCTATGCTCCTTTTGCGCATTGCCTGGATGCCTCAACAATCTCATTATTGGGTGAGTGACTTGTAGAAATATTTAACTCATCCTGTTTGACAGATCTTATGTGCTCACCAAGGGAAATGAAAGGGCTCCCCAGTACTGACAAGTTTGCAGTGGTTCCACTCTGACTGCTGTGCTGCCTGTGGTGAGATTCTGTTTTAATCATAGCCATGTTTGGCTCAAAAGTGTTGAATAGTGTGACCTTGAGAGGAAGCCTTACAGAGTACACTTACAAAGTAAAAAAAAAAAAAAAAAGGAAAGATTTACATCAGGTCAAAGCTAATTGAAGTTGATATTTCTTTACAAATCTATCCCCTATCATTCCAGCTTATGACAGAATAGATGAACTATTTTGGGGAGAAGGACGGTCAATGCTATATTCAATTTACTGCTATAGGTGAGCTTCCACTCGGGACTTAATTTGAAGAGGATTTTAATAAAGAAGAGGAGGTGCTTATAAATGTCTAGGTCAATATAGCACATTTAAAAAACCACTCTTGCCTGTGCAATCCTTTTATATTTAAATAAGGGAACTTCAGACATAGGCTCAGTGAAAAGAGTCTTGGCCTTCATTCGATTTCTTCTGAGTCTTATTTTCAAACTTTTTATAATCTACTTCTCCAAAAGCCTCTCAAGCATGTGCCCCTGTAAGGACTACAATACTCTGCAGCTGGTGCATGGCATTGTGCATATCCTGTCTTGTGGTAATGGTCTTTATTTTTTTATATAGATCCTATTTTATATACATAGGACAGAGATTGTGTGTTTCTCATATTGTATTTGTAGCACCTATCACAGAGCCTGGACCTTAGTAGCCATTACAAAACAGCTACCAAATGAATTAATTCATTCTTGATAATAATAATGCCACATTCATTCTTAGAATGAATTTCACTTCATAGAGTGAGTTTCAATAAAGAACATTTTAATGACCAATTCTCTTTCACAAAATGCAAGGATTCCAGTTCCTAGTCATCATTTTTTTTCTTTTTTAGTGGCTCCACCATGACTCAACTGATGCCCAAGTCAATGTGCATGATTTTCAATTCTCCCCAAGGTCACAGACCTTCAAAGTGGTGATATTGGGCTGTATCTCTGAGGAAAGTCAGTGCTGAAGACATGCCAGGTCTCTGTGGAGGTTTGCTCTACGTTGCCTTCTTGGTATTAAATGTCAAACAAAATATCTCTGATCTTTCACAAACTATCCTCACATCTAGCAAAGTTCCCCAAGAGAACAGTTCTTCATCCCTACCTGAAGCTCCTCTCTCCATCCCTTTTAGAAATGTATCCATGGTGCCAGGCTAGGTGCAAAATCTGGTTCTAATCCCATGCTCTATGCTGCCTTCTTATCCTGATCTCTCCCCAGGCATCAACTCACATATTTCACCTTTTCTTTAGACCCAAATAGACATTTATTTCTTTTCAAACTACCTTTTACCTTTCCATCTTCCTTTTTTCATCCATGCAGTCATTCATTCAACACTTAGGTTTCTAGATAAATATTATGTACCAAGCACTATAGTAAATTCTGGGGATACATTGAAGAACAAAACAGATGAAATGCCTCTAGTATATATTTTGCAGTTCTGTTCATTTGTAGATGCCCAGATTCTACTTAATATCTATCTAATCATGCTAAGTTCTAAAGCATGACACATGTTTTTGTCTCTCTTGCTGAGACCTCAGCACCCAGAAAACCTTCTTCGCATGCTGGGCTTAATTAGTGCAAGACATTTATTATGCAGTTTGAAGATTTGTGAACACATTAGAAATAGGCAGAGAGTAAGAAGGAATGGAGCTGATTACAAGAACCTTCTCTCAGGCACAGGAGACAAGAAGAAAAAAGTATATAGGGATATGAGAAATACTATTTTATTATGATTAGGGATACTCATATCCTGAAAATTCCAATTAAATTTGGGGAAATAGAGGTGGTGTGAGTTAGGAAACCAGGAGACAGTGAAGGACCAGTATGTGGAAAAAAAGAATAACAGAAGAAGCTGGGTCTCAGAGGTCAACTCAAAGGCACAGACTGTCCCTTCATGGAACGGTTGAGAACCTACAGAGTCACCAATTGACGAGCTCTCTGAAAAGAAAAAAAAAAGATATACTTAATAGAATGAATTTCAATTTTCTACAAAGTCCAAATTCCTGAAATATTTTTAAACGGTACTTGAAAGCAAGGTGATCTATTTGCCAACAGTCCCAGTCCATCATGGAGAGATGCCATTTTTGAAGAGTGACTCATCAAAAGAAAAAATGACTAAGTAGCTGCAAACAGTGAAGAGGAATGACGGTCGCCCATGAGTTAACAATGTTCCCCAAGAACTGTCACAGGAGCTACAAAAGGAACTCCTTTGCAAAAAATCCTGTTCCAACTGCTACCATTTCCCTTTTTTCAAAGCTTCTTTTGCAAATGGGAAGCTGGAAAGATCAATCAACTGCATTATAGGAGACAACCCTGAATGACACTAAGAGTTGGATTTTTCCTAACTTCAGCTCTTGGAAGCTGCTCAACTTTCTAATCACTCAGAGAAATAGGCTATGGCCCACGGCTGTGAACTATCAATCAATTTCTTAATGGCCATGTCACCGAAAGGAAGCATTAGATGGTGCTGAGCGCCAAGGATATTCTGTATGCAAATAAAGTATATAATCAAAGATTATTACTTACAGGAAAGTTCTCAGGATCATATTCATCTCAGAATTTTTTTGGTGCTATAAAATACTTTAGAACAATATAGTGTTCTAAGAGTACTCTTTAAATTTTTGCTTTTTAAAGAAAAACATACATATAGCAGTTTAATAGATCAGGTCCTAAAAAATAAATAGCACAAATAAGAATTAGGTCTCCACATGGCTCAGTGTGTAGAAAGAATTACAGTACAGAAACAAAAGTCAACTACTTAATGGTAACATAAACTCAACAAAGTAATTTCACTTTTACTTCCATTGTTCATATTTGCTCTATGGGATTATTTTTTCCATACCCCTGAATGAAAACCTAGATTCATTCCATAGCTTTTTCATCTTATTTACTTTTAAGGACTGTTCATTTCAGTAATTAAAATGTCTCGTCATCAGCATCATAATCAAAACCCAGATGTGAAGACAGTCAGAGCTACTCCCCTCCTCCCAGCTTGCACTGCATCAGATTCGCAAGCCTCACAGGACCAGAAGAAAGCAGTTACCTTCTTCCACTGTCTTTGGTGAGATTCCTGCCTTTTCAGTAGCTGAGACCCTGACCCCTTAAGTACATTTAGGAGAGAAAGACCATAGTATTACGTGGCTAGGTGGTTACCATGTGTCACTGGTTTTTCTTTCTTTGAGGGAGATTAGAATTGGCTTGTTGTCTTAGGACTGATAATGTGGTTCTCCCTGAAGTATAATAACATAATAAATATTTGGCTTTTTTTTTCAGTTCCTGGCACATAGCTCTTAAAACCTTGGAATATATGAAGTGATGAGTATCCTCTTATGCTAATGAGATGACTAGTGGTTGGGAACCCCTAGAGAGCCTCAAAGTTGGGACTGGTTGCTAGATAGAGCAGCCATGATGAGAGGATTGGGAATTTTAGATCCCTCTCCCCACATACTCCCTACCTCCCTTTTCCACTTCCCCGGAGAGAAGGGATGGAGACTGGGTTCAATCACCAGTGGCCAATGACTCAAGCGATCATGCCTACCACGAAAACCTCCATAAAACCCATGTTCAGAGAGCTTTCAGGTTGATGAACCCAGGGAGGTGCTAGAATAGCATGGATGCTCTGTGCCCTGCTCTCCACACCTTCTCCTAGGCATCCCTTCCATGTGATGGTTCCTAAGTTGTCTCCTTTATAATTAAAAGGCAAAAGTAAGAAAAGTGATTTCTTGAATTCTGTGAGTCATTCTTGTGAATTATTAAATTTGATGAGGGAACTTGTGAATTTATAGCCAGCTGGGCAGGCATGCTGGCAGCTTATGCACAGCATCTGCATAAGCTGTATCTGAAGTGGGAGCAGTCTTCTGGGACCGAACCCTTAAACCTGTGGAGTCTGACACTAACTTCAGGTAGCTCATGTCAGAATAGATTCAAACTGTTGGGTACGCAGTTGATATCACAGAATTGAAAAACTGGTTGTTGGTGCAGAAAACCTTGATTTTTTTTTTTAAAAAGATATATACTTTTATTTATTTCAGAGAGAAAGGGATAAGGAAAGAGAGATAGAAACATGAATGATGAGAATGAATCATTGATCAGCTGCATGTGCCCCAACCAGGAATCAAACAAACTGTAATCTCCTGGTTCATAGGTTAACGCTCAACCACTGAGCAACCACAGCCAGAGTGATTTATGCATTTTAAACTGAGACATATAGAGTATGACCTCTCCATAAGACTCTCACCCTCGGTGCTCACAAGTTTGGAATGGGCCTCCCTATGAATGTAAATTCTATTTTCTTCTTTGATTTAGATTTGAAGGATCTTCTGTGAAAGATTTCTACCAAACTGGACACCAATATCACACAGTTCTTTTCCTTTGCTCTTTGCCCCCATATCAATAGGCTATAGCACCTCATCATTTAATAAGATCACTTAATGTGCTTATGTATTATGTTAATTTTCATTGCTTGTCTTCGCATCCTCTGCTTACTGCCTCTAATAGAATGTGGCCTCTATGAGGATGTCTTAAGTATTAGAATAATACTTAGAACATAATAAGCACACAATCCATATACTAAGTTAAAGAAATTTCATATTAGCTACCCTTCGACTGGTGAGATTTAATGTTGATTTTAATTTATTACTTATATTTTACAAGTCTCACACATTTTCTTTAGTAAACACATCTCCTGCAATAATAAAGTATATAATGAGTGTATAAAGTAATGATAAACCTCTCCTTAAACATTTTTATGTTTCTTCAATAATGAATGTTACTGTGCCCATTTAATAGGTGATAAAACAAGACTGATTCTAATAGTTTCAGCTTATGAAAAATGTGGTGATTCTCACACTCTCCCCAGGGCCTTTGGGCCTGACAGAAACATGACTATTTCCACATGAGCTAGGTTTGTGTGTCCGCGCCTGAGTTGCAACTACTCTGGCTGGTTTCTCCATGCCCTTCAGCCCAAAGAGATTATATGATAACATGTGCTCGGCACATAGGCAAACGCAGTAATGAGACCACAATTTCTTGTCCGATACTTAATCTGTGCTCGATTCACACTGGGAAAAGATGGTCCTCTTCCTTATAGAGCAGCGGTTCTCAACCTGTGGGTCGAGACCCCTTTGGGGGTCGAACTACCTTTTCACAGGGGTTGCCTAAGACCATTGGAAAATGCAGATATTTACATCACGATCATAACAGTAGCAAAATTTCATGGTTGGGGGTCACCACCCCATGAGGAACTGCATGCAAGGGTCGTGGCCTTAGGAAGGTTGAGAACCACTGGTATAGAGTATTGAAGCCAATCAAGGTGTCATTTTTTTAAAAACCTGTCTTAAAATAGAAGGGTGACAACGTAGACAGTTGTGTATATGGTGTTTGTTGAATAAAATCTGTGTCTTTGGTGACAAAGCAGCTGAATGAATATGTTAAAGTTTAAGAAGCTGTGACGGTGTGTGGGCACTGGGGCTGAGCAAAAGCTGGACCTGTTTTCCTTTGATGGTCAAGTGTTGGGCTGTGTTGAAACATCTCAACTTTGGGCACTATGAGTAATAAACAAGCTTCTGTCCAAGTGATAGTTGACTGAGCTTTGCAATTTTCACCTATATGTTGGGCCATCATAAGCCACCACAGAATACAGATATTTATGATCAATACACTATTATTTGACTTTAAATATGATACCTATAGACATGAAACTAGATTTAAGTGCCTTTATTTTAGAAACAGTACAGACTTACCATTGTTCTTGGAATTCTTTGCATTTTATTAACCATTGGTTACTCAAGAAATAAGAAAAAATAATTTTCAATATGCTTTTTGAAATATTTCATAGCAGGCAGATGAAATGTTTGTTTTAAAACTTCAATTCCAGTTTTAATGGAATCATATAATTCAAACTGAATTGCAAACCAAAGCTCTAGCACATTTTAATCATGTGCAAATATTATTTAGTTTCATATTATTCTAGAGAAATTATAACATTAACTCATTTGCATGTTTCACTGCCTTTTAAAATTGATGGCAATTTTTTTATTTGAAAGAAATGTTTCTTTCTTTAAAACTGTAATATGTGCCCAGACCTGAACTGTGTTACATGTAGAGTGGGGAGAAAATAGAGCAGTTCTCCTCCTCAGAGAGCTTACGTTCAACAGTCATGAAACACACATACAGATATATGTGGCAAAGCAGGTTTACAGTTGCTCATAATAAGTAATAAAATGACTAATAAATAAATGATAATACAAGGACAAACTGTGTTTTGCGTACTTACAACTATAAACTTACTTTTGCCCATCCTCATATTTCTTATTGCCTAGTAGATGAGTATAAAAAAGGAAGTATTGTGAGAAAGACTGGTAGTTGGTATAATTAATGCTGAGACCGATAAGAAGGAGGTATTTCGGTTTGCCCACTGACAGGTATTAGCCTGGCTAAGTGGGTCTATTTAGAACATTCCAGAAGTAAATCTGTCAGATGCTGTATTGAAGAATAGACGGATAGAGAATTGGGTGATCTTTTCCTTAGGCGTGTGCCCATTGCATTTTTTTTAAAAACTGCATTTTCTCATGCTTCAAATAGCAGGAGTTTGTATTGGGAGTGTTGATTCAAATCATTGAGAGTATGTTCTATAATTCAGTCACATTTATTAATGCGTTCAGTACTTGACAAAATGAATTATATTTACAAACTTAAAGGGGAGAGTAAAACATACCGACAGAGCTGACTATACTATAGAGAAGCATGTTAAATAGGAGCATAGTTTAAAAATGCCATTATTTCTGATTTTGAAAAGATGGAGGGTTGGCCGGAAGTGCAGGATGGTAGGGAAAGAATCTGTTCATGTTATAGCATGCTCCCAATTAAAGGGAATTTAAGAAACAGGACCAACTGAGAAAACCCCTGGTCAGGCAGTGTTCTAAATCAGAGGCTGACTTTGTGGTCAAGGTCATACATCCCTACCTACCATACTACAGGGATGCTGAGGGCAGGGTCCTTGCCTACCACAGGTGGTCACTGAGTCAGGGTTTGTCGGATGATTGACAGGAACTCCATCTCCTCTCTTGATAAGTAATTGGGTGATATAGGCGGTACGTAGTCCTGCTTGGGACCACATGCATGTTTGAGGCTTGTCATTCATTATTAACAACATCTTTGGCCTCAGCTATAATAATCATGACTAACCCGAACATAGCAATCTATACATAACAAAGGATTTCAATGTCTGAAGGTTGATTTATTTTGCCCTCACTTTTGTGAAAGCCAGTTTGTCTCTGCCAAAAGTAACATATGGTCATAGTTTAAAAAGTTAAGTGGTGCTATTAAGCTTATAATGAAAAATAAGAGTCCTCAACCAATGACTCCCTCCTCCCAGTTTCCATCTCTACAAAAGTAATTGGTTTTAACTGATTTTTTACTGTTTTGGGTATTTACCCTCATAAATCTAAGTAACATGCTTGCATTGCGATTTCTTGACTTTTCCATTTTAAATATTACTCGTTGACTTCTTACGGGAGAAGATAAAAATTTAACTTTTTAACTCCCTCTTCCTTCCTCCTATACACATACACATTGTCATGTAAACACTTCCCCTCTACTTAGCCTGGCAATACAATTAAATTACCTTTTTAGGTTACATCAGTATATTTGATTTATTTCTATAAAATTTAAATGTAATTCCCAATTTTTCTATTTATTGTACCAGGTATTGTATCATGCATTACTCCTTGTTTTGTACAAGTCTGCATGGAATAAATAATCACCTTATTTTTTAATGACTTAATTTTCTCTGAATCTACCACTAATTAATTCCCAGACTTTTGAACAGAACTTGAAGATAATTAATAATATATTCAGACTCATCAAACAGCAGATCATTTTCCCCCCAGAGCAGTGGTCGGCAAAGTCACATGCGGCTCTTTGGCCCCTTGAGTGTGACTCAGTGTGGCCTGGACAAGTCTATTTTGAAGAAGTGGCATTAGAAGAAGTTTAAGTTTAAAAAATTTGGCTCTCAAAAGAAATTTTGATTGTTGTAGTTTTGATATTTGATTCTGTTGACTAATGAGTTTGCTGACCGCTGTCCTAGAGCAGTGGTTCTCAACCTTTCTAATGCATCTCTACCACATCGTACAATTCTTAAAACAACCTTCTTTTTATTTCAATAGGACTGTGTTTAGGGTTTTCCATAAGAACACAATTTTGTGATGTAAATA
Organism: Lasiurus borealis; assembly: GCA_004026805.1. Taxonomy (NCBI): domain Eukaryota; kingdom Metazoa; phylum Chordata; class Mammalia; order Chiroptera; family Vespertilionidae; genus Lasiurus; species Lasiurus borealis. The sequence continues at coordinate 18,599 of PVJN01009151.1, read as the reverse complement.
CCCTTTTACAGATGAAGAAACTTCCTCGGAGAGCTGCAGAGCTACTAAGTAAAGAGCTGAGATGGGACCTGTTGTCTGACTGGTCCCTCCACCTGTTTCTTTTCCTCCTGGGCTCATAGGCAGATGGCACTTGCCAGGCTGTCCATAGCACATGGCAGCAGGTGTCATGGAAAACATTTTGGCCAGTGGAATGGAGCAGAAGTGACACATGCCTGGTCCATCACTATATTCAATGCATGGTTCCATTCTCTCTCTCTCTCCTGTGGTGAACCCAGAATCCATGATGAAATGGAGAGAGCTAGAGTCTCAGATGATGCCATGAAACGGAGCCCTGCACCCACCTCATTGGACATTGAATGATTACACTTAAAAAACCTTACAGTGCTAAGTCATGGAGATATTTTGTGTTTTGTTTTTGTTTTTGTTTTTTTGTAAGTTTTGTTTTTAATCCTCACCAGAGGATTTCTAGAAAGATTAGAAGGGAAAGAGGAGGAGGGAGAGAGAGAGAAATATAGATGTGAGAGAGATACATAGATTAGTTGCCATCTGCATGCACTCCTATCAGGGCTGGGAAACTGCATTTGAGGTAAGTGCCTTTGACTGGGAATCAAAATCTCAAGCCTTGGGTCCTTATGCCAAAGATCTATCTGGTCAGGGAAAGTCACTGAAGTTTTGACATCTGTTATTTTACCAGTTGGAGTTACCTTCCCTAATAGAATACTGGATTCTAGAAGCAAAGTGTTGCTATAACAAGAACTTGAAAAAGGATCTTTAATTTACTGGTTAGAAGGCAAATGGCATGAAACTCATGGCAGAAGTCGAAGCCTGACCCACATTCTGCGGTGCCAAACATTTGTTTCATGTAATAAATTGGAAAACAGACACTATACCTCCGATGCCAGCAGCTCTAGGGGAAGTGATTGATAACGTAAGTGCTAGTATATGCATCAGTTATTAGAGATGAGGATTTGCCAGTTTGCCAACAGAAATGAAAGGCTATAAAGAACCCAGAAATATAAAATATGAAGGACTACGAAAACCAATTGCTTCTGGAAGACACATTTGAGAAATACCTTGAGCAATTAAATTTCATGAAGATCAAACCTTGGGGCAAAGAGCAGATTAAAATGCATTTTAGCCTGATAGCCTCGAGGTAGAAGTCATTCTATTAAGAGAGAAATGGGGAATGATAAATCAAATGAAACAGATTTGAAAGCTATGGTTAGAAATGAGCTTTTGAATTAAAACTCTCAATATATTAGGCAGAAAAAGAATATAATTCAACATATTAAAGGCCATATATGATAACCCTAAAGCTAACATAATATTCAATTGCAAAGAAACTAAAATCTTTTCTTCTAAAATTAGAAACAAAACAAGGAGGTGCCAAGACCGGTTTGGCTCAGTGGATAGAGCATTGGCTTACGGACTGAAAGGTCCCAGGTTCGATTCCGGTCGGGGGCATGTACCTTGCTTGCGGGCACATCTCCACTGTGGGGTGTGCAGGAGGCGGCAGATCGATGTCTCTCTCTCATCGATGTTTCTGACTTTCTATCTCTCTCCCTTCCTCTCTGTAAAAAATCAATAAAAAATATAAAAAACAAACAAACAAACAAAAAAACAAGGAGGGTACTCTCATCACGTCTACTCAGTATACTACTGAAAATCCTAGTTAGAACAATTAGACAAGAAAAAAAGGCACCCACATTGGAAAGAAGTAAAATTATCTCCATTTGCTGGGAACATTATTTTATATATAGAAAACCTTAAAGACTGGTTTAAGAAAATGTTAGAACTAATAAACAACTTCAATAAAGTTGTAGAAGAGAAAAATTTCTATACATTAACACCAAACTACAAAAAATAAAAAAAATAAATTTAGAACACAATTTCATATATAATAACACCAAAAATATGTAGGAATAAATTTAAACAAGGAGGTTATACAGAAAACCATAAAACACTGATGAAACAAATTGAAGAAGACATGAATAGATGGTAAAATCCAGTGTATATGGATTAGGAAAATTGTTAAATTGTCCATCTTCCACAAAGTGATCTACAGATACAATAGAATTTCTATCAAAATTCCAATAAAAAACCCTAACATTCATATGATACCACAAAAGACTGTGAATAGCCAAAGCAATCTTGACCAAAAAGAACAGTTTGTTTCATCATAGTACCTGGCTTCAAACATATTGCAAAGCTCTCGTAATGAAAGGCATTCATTCAATCAGACCATTAAACCAATGGAACTGAGTAGGAAATCCAGAAATCATACATACCTTATGGTCAATTGATTTTCAGCAAAGATGCCAAGAACAAATCATGGAGAAAGAAAATAAATGCTGTTGGGAAAACTGGTTTTCTACATGTGGAAGAAAGACATTGGACAATTATCTCACTCCATATACAACATGAACTCAAAAGAGATTAAAGATGTAAATGTAAAACCTAACATCATGAAACCATTAGAATAAAACATAGGAAATAAGTTTCTTAACATTTTTCTGGACAATGATCTTTTTTTAGACACAATACTCAAAGCACAGGCAACAAAAGCAAATGTTGACTAAAAGGATTGCATCATATGAAAAATAATCAGCACAGCAAAGGAAGCACTCAACAGGGGGAAAGGACAATTTACAGGATGGGAAAAATATGAGTGGACCATACATCTGAGGAGTTAATAGCCAAAATATAAAGGTAACTCAAAAACTCAATTACAACAAAGCAAAGTATAAAACAGACAAAGGAACTAAATATATATATTTTTTCAAAAGGAGGCATACAAATGGCCAACAGAAACAGATGCTCAATATCAGTAATCATCAGGGAAATGATATTACCCCCACACCTGTTCAAGAAGCCAGTATTAAAAGGCAAAATATAATGTTAGCAAAGATGTAGACAGATGGATAGATTGAATGCCTCATTCACTATTATGATGTCCCACACAACACCACTTTTGCTCTCCACCTAAGAAAGGTGGCTCATGTATTTGAAACTCACTGGCTCACTATGTACCAAATCACCCAGAAGTAGCTAAGCAGCTTGATTGGTAAAAAGGAATATTAAAATGGCTGACAATACCTTGCAGGCTTGAGATAGATCCAATCCAATGAAATATATTCTTGGAGCTTCTTACTGATTTTTGATTCTCTCCTAACAAGAATATAAAAGTCTTGGAATGAAAATGGTGGAAAGAAATTACTCCCTTTTATTTTTTCATCAAAGTGAAAAAGTATAACCGGGAAAGAAAATGAAAAAAAAATACAATTAATCTGAACCACCTAAACATGTGCACAAAACGAGGACCAAGAGGAAAAATACTTAAAAATCTATTTTTAAATTGTTTTTATGAATTTAAAAATATATATAAGGCTATATATGTATGCTGATTATCCAAAGGGGCAGACAGTGCCATTTAGTGTTGAATCTGAGCACTGTTACTGCCCATTTAGCACCTTCACCAGATGTAGGATCAAGTTTGTAGAATTGATTTGGCCAGTAACTGGCATTCGCCCACGATTTGGAAGGTGAGAGGGAGAGATAAACCATTCTCTCTGACAGCAGCTCCTGGCAGACGCATGGGCAGAAGTAGATAGGAAGTCTGCAGTGGCTTTCTGGAGAACTCTGCAGCACACCTGTTTTCCTGCTGTAGGCAATGAGGTCCATGGGTGTCAACTTCTCTGCTTTCCTGCCCTTTCTGAGTTTCTAAAAATCAGCAGCCACTTTCTAGACCTTTTCCCCCTTCCAGTTCTTCGACACTTTTGTAGGCATTTAATTTACTATCTTAATTCTCTTCCTACCAAAAATAGCTATAAAGATTTTTGGCCTTCTGACAAATATCTGAGTTTTTCTTTTTTTCTCTACTGTACCACCCCATGCCTATTCTGTGGTTAGTTCTTTCAGACATGATTTAGGAGAACAGATAGAAAACAAAGCAGCGATGTGTGGTAACTACTTGCTATGGAGCAGAGCAACCAAAATTTAGGGGCAAACAGCAACAACTGTTATATCATGTTCACAAATTCCATGGGGCATGAACTTTGACATGAAACAACAACATGGCTTGTTTCTTCTGCTGCGTAACATTGTGGCCTATGTGGGAAGGTGCATAAACTGGAGGCAATGCCACAGCTGATTACTGAAATCATCTCCAGGCTTTTCACTCACGTATCTGGCACCTGGGCTGGGAGGACTTACGACTACTCTTGCCCACTGGAGTGAGCATGGGTTGGTTGCCCTGACACATGGCTTAGCTTCCCCGCATCATGGCAGCCTAAGCATGATGTGACTTCTCACAAGGTGGCTCAGGACTCCAAGCCTGAGTCAGCAGAATCAGAGCTGCATCTTTTTTTTTTTTTAATATATTTTATTGATTTTTTACAGAGAGGAAGAGAGAGGGGTAGAAAGTCAGAAACATCGATGATGAGAGAAGACATCGATCAGCCGCGTCCTGCACACTTCCTACTGGGGATGTGCCTGCAACCAGGATACATGCCCTTGACCGGAATCGAACCTGGGACCTTTCAGTCCACAGGCCGACGCTCAATCTACTGAGCCAAACCGGTTTCAGCAGAGCTGCATCTTTTATGACCCCGCCTTGGAGGTCACATAACATCATATCTATGAAACGCTATTGACCAATTCCAGTCTCAAGGCCATCAAGATCCAAGGTGAGGCTCCCAGACCCCCCTGGGTGGGAGGAGGGTCTAGGAATTTGGAAGCCATGTTTCAAAGCTTCAGTGCCATCTGATTGAGAAGACAGAATTACTTTACCTGCAATGGTATCTCCTCCTACCTTGAGTGCTCTCTCTCATTATTCAGGTCTTAACACAAACGTGCCTGCAGAGAACTCTGACCTGACACCATATAGAATAGAGGGTAAGCCTGCTGACCACGAAGCCTGCCTCTCAGTTCAAACCCCAGCTCCACCACATACTAGCTGAGTGACCACAGCAATTACTGTTTCTGCACTAGGGTATCTGTGCCTGTAAGAGGATGACAATAATACCTACTTCAGACGCACGGTTTAAGACATGTAATAGATTGAATGGTGGCCACCAAAAAAAGATGTCCTCTAGGAACCTGTGAGTGTGATCTTATTTGGAAAAAGAGTCTTTGCAAATATGATTAGGAATATTGAGATGAGATCATCCTGGATTATGGTGGGCCCTAAATCCAATAACAATTATCTTTTTCTAAAAATTTTATTAATTTTTTTTATAGAAAGGAAGGGAGAGGAATAGAGCGTTAGAAACATCAATGAGAGAGAGACATCAATCAACTGCCTCTTGCACACCCCCTACTGGAGATATGCCCGCAACTAAGGTACATGCCCTTGACCAGAATTGAACCCGGGACCCTTCAGTCCGAAGGCTGACACTCCATCCACTGAGCCAAACCGGTTTCAGCTAATAGCAATTATCTTTGTTAAGGGAATGATTGTACTTAACAAGTAAGTGCTATATTACTCAATTCTATGACTTTGTTTCATAGCTCCTATCAATAGTTTAAATTTCTTATTTACTTGTTACTTTACTTATTTTCTGCCTTCCTACACTAGAATGTAACCATTGTGATAGCAGAGTCCTTGTCTATCATTTCCTCTGGTGTGTCCTCAGTCTCTTAAAATGCTATAGTAGCTGAAACCAGTTTGGTTCAGTGGATAGAGTGTCGACTTGTGGACTGAAAGGTCCCGGGTTCAATTCTGGTCAAGGGCATGTATCATGGTTGCGGGCACATCCTCAGTAGGGGGTGTGCAAGAGGCGGCTGATCGATGTCTCTCTCTCATCGATGTTTCTAACTCTCTATTCCTCTCTGTAAAAAAATCAATAAGATATATTTTTAAAAAGCAACAACACTATAGTAGGTATTAGATGATCACTATTTACCGAATAAATAAATTATCAAATGGGTCTGGATTCAAAACCATCACCAAAAAGTAAATGCTCAACTACATGATCTAATAGAATTTGAAATGGAACGTGCACAGTATGATGGAATAGTTTGAAAGAATTCACGAAAGAGGCTGACATTGTGGTGTGGTTTAAGGAGAGTGAAAGTTCAATGTGGCAAAGTACATTGAAGGCAGGAAGCTAGTCTTATTCATTTTTGTAGTCCCACTTTACAATATGAGTGTCTGACAAATACATAAATGGAATTGAATTCAGGAAAGTGGACATTCTAGGTAGAAATGAATAACATGAGCACCATATAGAAGGATTCCCTGAGGAATTAATGTTTAATTAAAATAGAAAAAGAAAACCTACATTCTGAACCTCTTGCTTGTCTGAAAGTAGAATTGAAAAATCCTTTTCATACATAATCTCCTACAATTTACTACTGATTCCATTTTATTTAGAAAGATATTTTATTCTCCAGAAAATATGTCTAACTATGAAGAGAAACTCTTAATATTTACCAAAACACATGTGTAGCCCAGTTTCATTGTTATGAAGATAGAGAGCTTTCATCATATTCCTAATCTCTGTATATGAAACTAATGATGCTTCAAGGGGCTTGCTGGTCACCTCTTTACTCTTTTTCTAGGAAAATCAGAGAATTACTTTTAAGTCCATTAGGCTGTTTGTTTCTTTTCCTTAATTTCTTATAGTTCTTTCTCTTGGCTGCACATACGGCTATTGCTTCATAAAGAAAAAACACAGCAAATATGAATTCTTTCTATATTTCCTATGGCTGCAAGCTATTTATTTTCAAAATATATCTTTTATTAGTTAGATGAGTGGATTGAACTGATTTTCCAACTCAATTTCTAAGCATTTTAGTATACTTTTAATTTAAATCTGCCTTCATTGTTATGACAGATCAGCAGACCATTTTGTCTCAATGTGCAATGACCCGTAAGAATAAAATTACTTTAAAAAGATGCCGTAACAAGTAATCAGAATTATAAGCATCTGAAGTCAACATGCACTGAAAACAGCTCTTCAGAAAAGGCAATCTCTTCCAGAAGCACTGTGGTACGAAAGAAACATAAAAAGCAGACATTAGAATACATTAAAAAATGTATACTTTTGCTTACATGTGTGACTGTTTTGCTTTATCTCATTTTTATGATGAAATAGTGTTTGATTTGAATGATGAAAAAACAATTACTTACAATGACTTTAAATATAGGCTCTATATTTTCCAATAGACTCCTTTTGCCTCAGTTTCATCATCTGTAAAATGGAGATAGTATGTGAATGTCCCCGTCTCTTGGGTTGGTTCTCTGATATATGACTTTGTTGATTTGTTTTGTTTTACTGTATTCCTTGACACCATATTAACACGGGTTTATTTATTAAAGGGAAATGCAGAGACATGGCATTGAAAAGCAGAGCTAGTCTAATGATTTATTTATATCTTTATTGTTTATTTATTATTATTTAAGTTACTGGGCACTTAAAATGTAGCTCATCTGAATTGAGATGTGCTTTAACGATAAAATACAGGGTGGGGCAAAAGAAGGATTACATTGTATGTAAAACACTGAGTTTATTTTTGTATCATTACTTATTAATGATTGTATTACTTTCCTTATGAACAACTGTAAACCTACTTTTGTCCCAACCTGTATACACTGGATTTCAAATACTTAATACAAGGGAAAGAATATAAACTAGCTCGTGATAATATTTTATGATTGACATGTTGAAACAATATTATCTGAAACATAATGGGTTACATATAACACATTTAAAAATTAATTTCACTTTTTTTTTTTTTTTTTTTACTTTTCAAAACAGTGACTGGCCTGGTTTGGGTCAGTGGATAGAGAGTTAACCTGAGACCAAAAGGTTCCAGCTTCGATTCTGGTCATGGGCATGTACCTTGGTTGCAGGCTCCTCCTCATCTTGGGCCCTGATCAGGGATTCTGGAAGAGGCAACCAATAAATGCGTTTCTTTCAAATTGACGTTTCTCTCTGTCTTTCCCTCTCTCTTCCACTCTCTCTAAAAATCAATGGAAAAATATAATCAGATGAAGATTAACAACAACAAAAAATGTGGCTGCTAGGACATTTAAATTGCATATGTTTTACACTACTATTGAGCAATATTTACGGTTAGCATATATAGTCCTATTTGCATATATGGGAAATTATGCATATGTAAAGAATATAACAAAGCATCATTAGTATTCACTGACAAAAGTTTTCCTAAAGAAAACATGATGCATCCACACTGGAATATTATGTGAATAGAAAAAGGCATGAGACCAATAAGAATGAAGATGGGAACCGTCTGATATATGTTAAGTGAAAACAATGAAGCAGTAAGCAAATGTTTGTGTTAAGTGTATATTGATTGAATTTTGAATGAATTATGTAGATTTGCACCTATGCATAGAACGCCCTTGGAAGGAAGCACAAGGAATTATTTTTACTTTCTTGTCCTAGAGAGAAGAAATTGCTGCTCAGTATCAGGGTTGGGGAAGATATACTTTTTTTTTCTTAATATATTTTATTGATTTTTTTACAGAGAGGATGGGAGAGGGATAGAGAGTCAGAAACATCGATGAGAGAGAGACATCGATCAGCCGCCTCCTGCACGCCCCCTATGGGGGATGTGCCCACAACCAGGATACATGCCCTTGACCGGAATCGAACCTAGGACCCCTCAGTCTGTAGGCTGACCCTCTATCCACTGAGCCAAACCGGTTTTGGCAGAGGATATACTTTTAATTCTACCTATTTATACTGATTAAATGTTTTAGAAATGTATTCATTGGCTGTTCCAAAAAAGAAAATGCATGAATGGGTTTTCATTGCCTTGGAAGACACATGTTTTGTAAGGACGCTAGTTGGACTTATCTAAATTGGTAAAAAGAAAGAATGAAATCAGGCCGTGTAAGATTTTGCAGAGTGGGCCATCTTGAAAATTGCTCTGTGGAGCACAGGCTGCATGATGGGAATGGATGCTGCAAAGATACTGCCCGGTCTCCACAAAGGGGCAAAGCAGACCTTCTTGGGCACCTGGTGCCAGGCTGGGTGGTGATAACCCTCATCTTCTAGGCATCACACACCAAACATTGTTTACAAGCTCTGAGTTTATTTCTCTCTAGGCCCTTTCTGCATCCCTTCCTGTAATCCTGAAATTAAGTTAGGTACCTAGAGATCAGTATTACCTTTAGCTACTGCTGGGGTATCACTTAGGTGTGTCCTGTGTTATTTAGATGGAGATTAAGGGAAGCAGAAAGCCCAATGTACCATTATCTAGACGGTGAATTCTCTTTCCAATGGGACTGCATCTGCTCAGCAAACTTGCAAATATGGCCACGTACCTCATGGAACTGACTCATTTATAGTCTGTTTTATCGATGTCTCCCATAATAGAACAGTAAACAATTCAAGGGTAGAATTATTTGTCTTTTTTTACTTCCTTGGTACTTCACCTAGCATCTCCTGGCACACACCTACAGCCCCATTTAAATGACAATTATCCCACGCTGAGTCAGAGCAAATAACAAAGCTTCCTGCAGATTGACTTCAAACCCCCATGAAAGGGAAGGGCAAATCCTAGGGGGAAAAACACTAAATAGCAAATAACACAGCCTCTCTCAAACTCCAATAACAACTTGTGCAGGCTGATGGCAGAAATAGAGTCTGAAATAGTATTGTCATATTACACTATGGAATTACTCTTGTGTCTTAATTTGGAGGCAGGTCTTTTATGTATTTATGAGAGGCCTGGTGTACAAAAATTCATGCACTGGGGGAGGGAAGGGAGGGGCATCCCTCAGCCTGGTTTGCACCCTCTTGCAGTCCAGGACCCCTTGGGGGATGTCCACCTGCCAGCTTAGGCTCGCTCCCCAGGGGATTGGGCCTAAGCTGCCACTCAGACCTCCTTCTGGCAGCCTGAGAGCCCTCGGGGGGGGGGGGGGTGTCCAGCAGTGGCTTAGGCCTGCTTCCCTGTGGCCGCCTCTGCCGAAGGTGCAGTGCCAGGACCAGGATAGGGCCAATGCCTCTCCCACCGTCTCTGTGGTAGGGGGGCTGCCGGGATGGCAATAGCTGGCCTAGCAGCACAGGCTCACTGGCCCCACCCCCTGCTCACTGGTCCTTTTGGCAGGTCATTCAGCCATCTGGTCTAATTAGCATAATCGCTCTTTATTATATTGGATAGTCAGCTATTATATAGCGATTGAGGTGAGCTTACAAAGCACTAGACTCACTTCCAGAAATTTTATCTAAGCTAACTCATTGCATCCTTACGGATCGGCAATCCTATCATCATCTCCATGTGGAAATGGAGATGTGTGGATGTTAGGAACTTGTCCAAAGTCACACAACTGAGAATGGGATCAGAGATTTCATGTTGGAGAGTCTGGCTAAGAAACCTGAAATTCTTAACAACCAGGCTCTGCTGACACCTGCTTGTTGAAATGTACATGTAAGGAGCATGTTTTGAAGTGTTTTCTCTTTTGTGTTTTTTTTTTAAATATATTTTTTACAGAGAAGAAAGAAACACTGATGAGAGAGAGACATCGATCAGCTGCCTCCTGCACACCCCACACTGGAGATGTGCCCGCAACCAAGGTACATGCCCCTGACTGGAATCGAACCTGGGACCTTTCAGTTCACAGGCCAACGCTCTATCCACTGAGCCAAACCAGTCTCGGCTGTTTTCTCTGTTTTATTCCCTAGTGGTTATTAGGCTCCATTACGCTCTGCTTGGAGCTCTTGCCCCTCCCAGCGATTGTCCTGTTATTCTCATTGTATGTCTCATGATTAATGGCCTTCTGTCCTATCCAGTTTCCAGAGGACTGCCTCCACTGGTCCCTTACCTACACCTGTTCCAACTGGTTACTCTGGTTAAAAGAGACATACATATCCTGCTCCCCCTTCTTTACCCCTCTGAGGCCATTTTGGTCTCAGCCCTTCTGCTTGCAGATATAACAACAAAGTTATAATTTTTACCCTTTTATGGCCTTGTGCATTCCTCCTTTGGCGACCCTAACAGTCACTATGCCCATTGTCCTATCTCTGCACCTTGTCTCACATTATGTCCTTAGGAGAAGAGGAAAGGTGGCTAATGCTAAGAAGTTAAGACTCAGGGAACTTTCCCAGTCACATACGAAGAAGAGGAAAACCAGGCTCTTGTCCCTCTGGGGGATCACAGAGAAGTGAAGGAGACACAATTGGGAAAAACAGAGTTAAGCCACTTGTGCCTTAATGTCCCCTTTTTGGACTGAAGTCTGAGATAGGGAGGTAGGTTAGATAAGGTTTAGGTAAAGCTAACAGCAGGGGGAATTTGATCTCTCTCAAGACAGGAATTTAGGAGACTATATCTCAGGAATGCCTATAATAACCTGAGGAAACTGCAATGGATAAAGTGGGAGAGACTGACTATGTTCTCAAATCACAGGCTCCCAAATGTTCTTGTTGAGGCTGCTGGGAGCTCGTAATAGTGATTGCCAGAGGGGTGATGTGGGCTTTAATTAAAGCTAAAACTGCAGGTGGACCTCCTGGGTCTGGGTCAAATTAGCAGTAAGAGATGGGTCTGCAGAACCAATGAGAATGATGTTAAGGCTAAATCTGCAGCAGGGACCCCCAGGATCAGATCAAGCTGAGCAAGGAAGAGGATCAGAACAAGCACCTCTCAGGAGCACAGCTGGGCGTCAGCAAGGCACATGTCCCCTCTCCAAATTTCTTACTTGCAAAAAATTAAAATGAGATATTTTTAAGCCTCATAGGTTACATGCACATGCCACCCTGAAGTGAAGTAGCCGGAAGAGGGGCCAACTCTAGAGCAAATTAAGTCATTTTAAGGCAATTGAATTGCCTTAAGAGATGTTTTAAATTATTCCATTATATCCTGATTAAATTAAAGTTAAAGTTTTATTTCCCGCTATTATTAAAGTGGAGCTCATAAGGAAGATTGATGAAAAGAAATCAATAAGTACCTTTTCTTCGCCCTGGTAATGTGGTTTTTGAATTCTGATTTGGCTGCAGGACTCTAAAACATGTAGGGCCCAGAATCAATCTCTTGCCTCTGGGCAGAATGCAGTATGATGTTGCTTCTAAATTTTTTTCTAAAGGTGCACATTAGTTTACAAATTAGTCGCTATTACAGATTGAAAGCGTACCAGATATCTTCAACCCTCTTGAGAAACATTAAAAAGTTGGCAACAACAACAAATAAAAATAAATAAATAAATAAAAAGTTGGCAACATTTCCTAAAATGTTAGTCAATGCTAAATTTGTCACATTTGATAAAACTTTGAAACTTCTAGGTGTTAAACTATTGCTAAAATTAATTGATCTTATTATATATTAGTTTGCTTATCTATTGCTGTATAATAAGTTTCCCTAAAAATTTATGACTTAAAATAACAGTGATTGATTTGCTCACAATTCTGCAATTTGAGCAGGGTTCAGCTGGGTGGAACTTCTGTCTTCCCTGGGATCATGCATGGGACACAGATGTCTGGGGACTCAAGTTAAAGTCCAAGATGGGAAGTCTTAGATGGCCTTCTTCAAACGTCTAGGCCCTTGGTGTTGTGTATTGGCCAGAACCTCTCTCTTCGTGGAGTCTCTCCTTGTTTAGTAGTCTAGTTTGAGCTTTCTTTCCCTGTGCATGGAGTACTCTAAGAGAGTGAAGAAGAAGCGCTAAAGTCTCTTGAGTCCTGGACTCTAGTATTTACAGAATTTACCAGGTGACCAAAAAAAGAGTACTCAGAGATTCAGGATAAATCCATTTATTTTCAGATGTTTCACATGTACTAGTATAGTGACTCAGGGTCAGTTCTCCAAATCCCTGAGTCCCCCAATATGGAGGAATGTTTCTCTTTATATCCTTTAGTTTCTTTGTCCCTCAAATATTGGTCAGGCTTGACAACTATTGTCTTTCAGCATATTAAATACATATTCTCTTAACTTCTGACATGCATAATTGCTAGAGATAAGACAGATGTCTGCCTTAGCATTGCTTCTTTCAAGGGAATATGTCTTGTTTGCTTTTGGTGCTTTTACATTTTTTTCTTTTATTTTGTTGTTTTTCAGCAGTTCTACTGGACATGTCTAGTATGGGTTACCTTGTATTTACCCTTTTTAGGTTATCAGGGATTCTTGTATCTGTAGTTTGGTGTATTTCATCAGTGTTGGAAGACTTTTTTTAAAGATTTTTGACAGAAGTATTTGTAAATTTATCATTGTTAGAAGTAGAAAAATGATATGTCATATAGAGACTTATGGATTCTAAGTAGTATATAAAATTCACAGGGGCCCATCATTCTTACATTAGCACATGAAACAGATATCATAAAAATTGTTGTCTTTTAAAAACTCGCCAGGAAGCTTGAAAATCAGCTAAACCACAGGAAGTGACAAAGGTTTCAGAGGATAGTCGAGACCCTGATGGAAGAAGTGCCTGAGGGATCAGGAAAAAAAAAGTCAAAACTTAGTAAATATTTAATGACAGATCTTAGAAATTTGGGAAGGCCTTACCTCAGAGAGGGTCAGCTCCTTTGTACCAACTATTTTCTCTTCTTCAGGGAGTGCTTGAGTTTGTCATCAGTTGGGAGCAAGAAACAGGACATGAAAGGTGCTTTCCCAATTGTAAGGAGGAGAATGGCAGCAGGAATGAGAGTTACCTTCAGACTTCTCCTTTCTCTCTGAACTAGTTTCCTATTGCTACTGAAACAAATTACCACAAAGTTGGGCCCTCAGCCCAGCCTGCACCCTCTCCAATCTGGGACCTCTCAGGGGATGTCTTACTGCCAGTTTAGGCCCAATCCCACAGCCAATTGCCCTCCCCTGCCAGCCTGATCACCCCCACAGCCTTCCCTGCAGGCCTGATCTCACCCCCAACTGCCCTCCTCTGCCAACCAATTTGGTTCTGATTGGTTATTTTCTGTGCCAGTCAGTGTCAAGAGCTCCACCTCCTAGGAAGCCATTGGCTCCTCACACTTCACCCAGATTTGGTTCTGATTGGTTGGTTTCTATGCCAGTCAGCATCTCTGGGTCTATCAATGGGCCTGATAAGAAAGGCAGGACTGATCAGCAGCCCTGGTGAAGGCCTGTAAAGAAATGGAGGCGCAGGTGCTGGCCAGACCCAGAGAGAAAGAGAGAGGCAAGTGATGATCAATAGCTACTACGGAGGCTATAGATCAGACTCTGTTTCTCTCTTTAGGCCTCTCTCTGGGCTTGATTCACAGCCCCCTCAGCAGTCAGTGCTAGGTCGCCATGGCAACTCAGCATTGACTGCAGGACTAATTTCCAGTTGGTCAGCCTCAGTTGTTGTGGATGTGACTGACCCAGGGTTTTTATATATTAGGATATTCTAGTTAAAGCTTCTACTTTGGAGTAAGTGGGAGGTAAAATTTTTGGCAAAATCTGTAGAACCATTTCAAAGACATTTCCTTCCATTGCTTTTAAATGAATTTTATGTGAGTATATAATAGACATATTCACTAAGGATTGTTTCCACTTCTTTGAGACAAATCGCTCTAAAGAATACATGGAGAGAGTCTGTGATCAGCAGTCTTTTATTTCTATAAGAGAGAAGATGTTTATATTTGAAGATGATTGAAAATTAAAGTGGTTTTTTATGCTTTACTGTAATTCTTCTAACACTACTAATTTACTTGGCCAAATTATCACAGATTCTGAATTAATGAAGTGTTCCTACATATGCAGTTTGTTTTAAATGATCCTCAGGCATAATGTTCCCTCTACCACTGGGAGAGCTGTACAAATGTTTGCTAAAGCTTTTTTTAGAGCAAAGACTTTAAAGAATAGCTGATTGAATTACTGAATTGTGTTAATATAGTTTGAAGCATATACTTATTTTATTAAAGATAAAGTAGGACCTGCTAATTTTAGATACCTTCTTTTAACTAGAGGGTTCCCTTGCTAACTGTTAGAAGAGTATATCTGTATGTATGGTCTATAACACGGCCATTAAAGTGTGGTCCCCAGTTTCTACAGTTACACACACAAAAAATAACTATAGGAATTGAAAGACTGTAGACACTTTTACAGTATTTAAATATTTTTACAACATCCATATGCACACTCAGTAGTTTGATCTTATTGCGTATGGTGCAAAGCAGTTAGGGTGTTCTTGAACTTGCATCATGAATCATACTTGCAGCAAACCGCATCCGACTAATGTACAATTGGACCACATAATCTTTGTTATAAATAATTTTTGAAAAGGAAAACTGGTCTGTTATCACAGATACTTAATAATTTACTAACATTTATTTGAAGCCATCAGAAAGCTACCAAGATGGTGAAGAATTACACAGCCTAGCCTGGCCTGTATGGCTCAATGGTTGAGTGTTGACCTATGAACCAGTAGGTCACAGTTCGATTCCCAGTTAGGAAACATGTCAGGGTTGCAGGCTTGATACTTGTGTGAGGCATGCAGAAGGCAGCCAATCAATGATTCTCTCTCATCCTTGATGTTTTTCTCTCTCTCTCTCACTCTCCCTTCCTCTCTGAAATCAATAAAAATATATTTTAAGCAAAGAATTATTAAGCCTAAATGTGGAAGAAGATAACATTATCCAAGACCTCAAATTAGCAATTTTATATGTAGTGTTTGGAACCCCCAAATATTACATAGCTATGTGGGTAATAACACATTGTGTTTACAAATTAAAAATAAATATTAGGTGGTATAAATAGATTTATTCATAATCCAGCTACTTGATTGATCAGTTATGGGGGTTCAAGTGTAGTATTAAGTGGTGGGGGCTTTGGGAGCTAATTAGATCATGGGGGTGGAGTCCCTAGGCATGGAAGTAATGCCCATATAAAAAGGAACCTCGAGGTCTCTCTTGACCTCTTTCTGCCATGTGAATTTACAAGAAGACAGTAGTCCACTATCCAGAAGAGATCCTCACCCAAACCCAGCCATGCTGGTACCCTATCTCAGACTTCCACCCTCCAGAACTGTGAGAAACAAATTTCTATTGCTTACAAGCCAGAACTCTATGGTACAGTACTTTGATAAAGGAACACAAATTGACTAAGTATGTAAAGCTATAAAAAAAAACACAGCAAACTGGCATATATCCAGGTACAAGGTGGGGTCAAAAGAAATATGAATTTCCCTTGAACAAGTTCCATTCAGGTGGAGATGTACAGTGGGGAATTTGCAAGGATAATTTTGAGAGTGTGAGGGATAGTTTGGTGCAGAAATACAAATATGAGTGTCATCAGTATCTAGGTGGTATTTGAATTCAGGAACATGGATCAGGTCATATAGAAAAAAAAAATTATGCCGAAACCGGTTTGGCTCAGTGGATAGAGCGTTGGCCTGCAGACTGAAAGGTCCCAGGTTCGATTCCGGTCAAAGACATGTACCTTGGTTGCGGGCACAGCCCCGGTAGGGGGTGTGCAAGAGGCAGCTGATCGATGTCTCTCTCTCTCATCGATGTTTCTAACTCTCTATCCCTCTCCCTTCCTCTCTGTAAAAAATCAATAAAATACATTTTTAAAAAAAGAAAAAATAATAGGGAGAGCCCTTAACTCAAGAAACAAAAGGTCTCTTCAAGCTTGAAGGAAAACAAAATATTCTAGAACAAAAGTGAAAGATTGTTCCATACCTGCTTCTCACCTGCCATTGACAGTGTATGGCTGAAAAACACTATCTGAATCATCAAAATGGCAAGTTATTCCCACATGGCGAGGTAAGGGGAACCCAAAGTTAGTGCTTCCTTAAAATATTTGTAGAAAATATCTGAGAAACACATATCCAGAAAGAGAACACTGCAGGAAGAGTTAATAGAGAGTTTCATCTCATTATTCTGATAGGCTAGATTATAATGTGTTGTAGCTGCAAACATAACATTGGCCCCAGTGATCATCTGGAGTGAACGCAAGCTCGCTTTTTAACATTAGGAATAGTCATTGTACAAGAACACATTTTCTGAATTTGACGAGTGAGTTTTTCTGCTTTGAAAGCACATTAGCAATGATTCCTGCTCACTTTATAAATGGCATGCACAGAGATAAAATTAATGATCGTATGCATCATAGGAAACACAGGAGGGTAAGACATGAGGAAGCCCGGAGAAAGGAAGGCAGGGATGAAACTTCCGGTGAAATTGATTTCTGTAGGTGACTTCATGACGGAAGGATATTTCACTGAGACCATGTTGTTCACGCTGGGTTTCTAGCAGCCATTTACAGAACTGGTAACAGGCCGGTAAGGTTTGTTATGCCATGGAGAGAGCTAGTAAGATTTCATTCCTCAGGATGATAAAGCATGTTCTTTTGTAGTTGTTTGTGGTATTACCATTCCCTCCTTGTCTTCATTTGCTCCTTTATTACTAAGTCATGCTGCCCCCATCCCACAAGTGGCTCAGCATATGAAAATGTCTCAGTTAATTCTTAGGGGTAAAGGGGTGAAGGGTGTACAGGAAGAGACTGGACAAAAATCATACACCTATGGATGAGATCAATGGGAGGGAGCTAAGGGCAGAGGGAGGGGTGGGAGCTGGGTGGAGGGGTGCTATGGAGGGGAAAAAAGAGAAACAAATGTAATAATCTGAATAATAAAGATTTAATTTTTTAAAAAAAGAAAGAAAATTATCTTACGCACAAAACAAAACTCCTCTGGCAAACTTACCTTTCAGAAAACCTTTTGTTGGGAGAGAACAATACTAGCAACAACGTATGATTCACTAAATAAAACACCCCTGTCTTCCCAGTACTGGAAAAAGTCATGATAGCATATGTTTTTTAAAAGAAGTCCCTCTGTACAATGCAGATTACCCACGTTTTCAGCAAATTGAAGCATTACATATGCTAATAAAGGAAAAAAAAAAACAAAAACACTTAGCATTTCCCATTGTGTTTCTGGTCCCAGTCAGCCCTGAACATCTTAATGAGCGCAGGAAGAGTACACAGTGAAATTAAGATCTCGGCTCTGTTTTATGCTACTAAACTTTTCAATTACAGAAACTGGCTTTGTAGGATTTTCCCTGCTGTGCACACATACATATCTCATTACTCAGATTGGCTATAT
Source organism: Lasiurus borealis (assembly GCA_004026805.1). Classification (NCBI taxonomy): domain Eukaryota; kingdom Metazoa; phylum Chordata; class Mammalia; order Chiroptera; family Vespertilionidae; genus Lasiurus; species Lasiurus borealis. The sequence continues at coordinate 607 of PVJN01009151.1, read as the reverse complement.
GGAAACTGGATGATTAAAAGTATACAAATATTTTAAATGCACAAAGTCTTAGTATGTTAATGTGTTCATTCAACACATATTTAGAACACTCTAAGGTTTACCTCTATATGAAGAAGACAGTTCAAAAGTGAAAATCTTGCCCAACCCAGTTTGGCTCAGTGGATAGAGTGTGGGCCTGCTGACCACTCTGGTCAAGGGCACGTACCTCGGTGGCAGGCCCTGGTCAGGGAACACAAAAGAGGCAACTAATAGATGTTTTACTCTCACATTGATATTCCTCTCCGTCTTTTCCTCTCTCTAAAAATCAATAGGAAACTATCCTCAGGTGAAGGTATGTAAAATAAATGAAATTCTTAAGTATCATTGGGTCAGCTTCTTGTTGGGGTATGAATTTTCTTTCTTTTTTTAAAAAAATATATTTTATTGATTTTTTACAGAGAGGAAGAGAGAGGTATAGAATTAGAAACATCCATCAGCTGCCTCTTGCACGCCCCCTACTGGAGATGTGCCCGTAACCAAGGTACATGCCCTTGATCAGAATCGAACCTGGGACCCTTCAATCCACAGACCAACGCTCTATCCACTGAGCCAAACTGGTTTCGGCTGG